>CAUVYM010000601.1:0-12500 GCA_963556165.1 Tipula helvola
TCTACGGCAATTCCTGTTACCAGGATGAATATTCATCATAACATGTTAATATCCAATCTTAAAAGCGTACACTCAACAGGTTACGGAATTGGAACCGTATTCCCTTTCGCTCTCAATGAATTATTTTTTATGTTAAAATAATAAAAAATATTCTAGTTTACCACAGCTTTCGCATAGAGCTTAGGACCGACTAACTCGTGATCAATCACTGTTCACACGAAACCCTTCTCCACATCAGTCCTCCAAGATCTCATTCGATTATTTGCTACTACCACCAAGATCTGTGCCAATGACAGCTCCATGCAGGCTTACACCAAACACTTCAATGCATATCATTGTACCCTCCTACTCGATATGACTTGATCTTAATAGTATAATTAAATTTGCCATATCGGTTATGTACAGGCATATGACTTGAGCGCCATCCATTTTAAGGGCTAGTTGCTTCGGCAGGTGAGTTGTTACACACTCCTTAGCGGGTTACAACTTCCATGTCCACCGTCCTGCTGTCTTAAGCAAGCAACACCTTTCATGGTATCTGAATGAGTCATTAATTTTGGCGCCGTAACATAACGTTTGGTTCATCCCACAGCGCCAGTTCTGCTTACCAAAAGTGGCCCACTAGGCACAATATATCATTAAAGAACCTCTGATGACTTCAATCAAGAAAGTCGAGGATCTTACCCATTTAAAGTTTGAGAATAGGTTGAGGTCGTTTCGGCCCAAGTCCTCTAATCATTCGCTTTACCAGATAAGACTATTTACCCAAATATTAATATGCACCAGCTATCCTGAGGGAAACTTCGGAGGGAACCAGCTACTAGATGGTTCGATTGGTCTTTCGCCCCTATACCCAATTCTGACAATCGATTTGCACGTCAGAACTGCTACGATCCTCCATCAGGGTTTCCCTGACTTCGACCTGATCAGGTATAGTTCACCATCTTTCGGGTCACAGTGTATATGCTTACAGTACGCTTTAACTCATAAAACATAAGTAATATGAGTTGATTAAAACGCCCATGGATGAAGATGCAATTATATAAAATCACATGTAATCCCATATATTAGTTACGTTAATTACGCCTTTAGGCTTAAAAGCCCAATGACTCGCACATATACTAGACTCCTTGGTCCGTGTTTCAAGACGGGTCCCAAAGGTATCCCAAATCATTTCATTGCCGATAAGATCGATTACTCAAACTGCATTTATTTAACATAAACCGTTACGAATTACGCTGCAAATATGCTCGTACGATCAGATACATGTGTCATCATATTGGCAGATATTTTTATAGTTCCTTAAGAAACATTCACAAGTGAATGCGAAAGGAGCTGCATATAAAATCATTGACAAATATCTACAAATGTAGTATATTGATAACACATCGCAATGCGATAATAGAAGAAAAGTGCATAATATAATTTATTGAAAAATCAATTATTATATCAATGAATCTCTTCTTTTACAAGTTCGGGTTCATTGGGTTTAACCTCTTAGTGGTTTCACGTACTGTTTAACTCTCTATTCAGAGTTCTTTTCAACTTTCCCTCACGGTACTTGTTCGCTATCGGTCTCGTGGTTATATTTAGTCTTAGATGGAGTTTACCACCAACTTAGTGCTGCACTATCAAGCAACACGACTCTCTAGAGATATCTTCTTATACAAGATTATAGTCACTACGGGCCTGGCACCCTCTATGGGTAAATGGCCCCATTCAAGATGGACTTGAACATATAATCAAAATGCATAAGATGATAGATACTCCTTTACATTGAATTTCCATTCTACCAGTTATCAGTAAAAGGACTTAATGCTGGACTTTTCCCATTTCGCTCGCCGCTACTAAGGGAATCTTAGTTAATTTCTTTTCCTCTCCTAATTAATATGCTTAAATTCAGGAGGTAATCACATATGAGTTGAAGTCACAATTATTGTTAATAATTATAAAACGGATTTTAAAAACTACATCATAAATTATTATATAAATGACTTGCGTCTTTTACCGATTTATTATTACACAAATATTGTTTAATACAATATTGTAAATATAATAAAATATTTACATATCAAAAATTGTTAAATAATAATTTATTTAGCGAATATTAGTGACCCTCAACCATATGTGGTCCAAGCAGAGTATTATATACTATTAGCATGGACCGCAATGTGCGTTCAAAATGTTGATGTTCATGTGTCCTGCAGTTCACATAACTTCACGCAGTTTGCTGCGTTCTTCATCGACCCACGAGCCTAGTGATCCCCCGCTAAGAGTGATTATTTGTTTTATGTTTAGAAATAAAAACCAGTCTTTTCCATTCAAAAAGCGAAATACTTCAATCCTTAATATAATATTATCATTGATAAATTTATATTTGCAGAACTTCTGAAATGGTCAATTATTTTTATTCAATGTTTTGATCTTTAATTCTTTAATGATCCTTCCGCAGGTTCACCTACGGAAACCTTGTTACGACTTTTACTTCCTCTAAATATACAAGTTCGGTCAACTTTGGTAAAACAACCACAACACAAGAAGCATCACGGTGATCACCTCCGAGGACCTCACTAACATATTCAATCGGTAGTAGCGACGGGCGGTGTGTACAAAGGGCAGGGACGTAATCAATGCGAGCTTATGACCCGCACTTACTGGGAATTCCAGGTTTATGTGAACAGTTTCAGTCCACAATCCCAACCACGAAGGTGGTTCAGCGGTTTACCCGGTCTTTTTAGACTAGGAGGACACGTTGATACCTTCATTGTAGCGCGCGTGCAGCCCAGGACATCTAAGGGCATCACAGACCTGTTATTGCTCAATCTCATATTGCTAGACGCAATTTGTCTATTTAAGAAGCAAGTGTCTTATTAGGACAAACCACCAGGTATGACTCCACTTACAAACAACTCTTACGTATTAAAACCACACCTCGTTAGAAGCATAGTATAACAGAGGCAAAAATGTCTGCAAAGTTTCTACACCATAACCCTGCCGGCATCTAGTTAAGAAATTTGAGTCTCGTTCGTTATCGGAATTAACCAGACAAATCACTCCACGAACTAAGAACGGCCATGCACCACCACCCATAGATTCGAGAAAGAGCTATTAATCTGTCTTACTCATTTATGTTCGGACCTGGTAAGTTTCCCCGTGTTGAGTCAAATTAAGCCGCAGGCTCCACTCCTGGTGGTGCCCTTCCGTCAATTCCTTTAAGTTTCAACTTTGCAACCATACTTCCCCCGGAGCCCAAAAGCTTTGGTTTCCCGGAAAGCGACTGAAAGAGCCATATATGTAGCTCCATCCAATTGCTAGCTGGCATCGTTTATGGTTAGAACTAGGGCGGTATCTGATCGCCTTCGAACCTCTAACTTTCGTTCTTGATTAATGAAAACATCTTTGGCAAATGCTTTCGCTTATGTTAGTCTTACGACGGTCCACGAATTTCACCTCTCGCGCCGTAATACTAATGCCCCCAACTGCTTCTATTAATCATTACGTCTTGATCTAAAAACCAATTGAAAATAGAACAGACGTCTTATTCCATTATTCCATGCAGAGAATATTTAGGCACAAATGGCCTGCTTTAAGCACTCTAATTTGTTCAAAGTAATTGTACTGTTCTAGACCAGCACTCGGTAAAGAGCACTAATTTAGATTTATTACGCGGATAAACTTACGTTTAAGCCACTACAGTAATACGTCATAGCATCAAGATGATGTACGAACCCAGTTACGGTGTACCACCTGTGCTTGACACAAGTTCAACTACGAACGTTTTAACCGCAACAACTTTAATATACGCTATTGGAGCTGGAATTACCGCGGCTGCTGGCACCAGACTTGCCCTCCAATTGTTCCTTGTTAAAGGATTTAAAGTGTACTCATTCCAATTACAGGGCCTCGGATTGAGTCCTGTATTGTTATTTTTCGTCACTACCTCCCCGTGCTGGGATTGGGTAATTTACGCGCCTGCTGCCTTCCTTAGATGTGGTAGCCGTTTCTCAGGCTCCCTCTCCGGAATCGAACCCTGATTCCCCGTTACCCGTTGCAACCATGGTAGTCCTAGATACTACCATCAATAGTTGATAGGGCAGACATTTGAAAGATCTATCGCCGGTACTGGACCATGCGATCTACATGTTATTCAGATTCATCTTATTAACGACACAGTATATAAATATACCTTAATGTATCGATTGATTTTAATCTAATAAAAGCACACGTTCCTTGCGGTCCGTGATTATGTGCATGTATTAGCTCTAGAATTACCACAGTTATCCATGTAACTATGTATACGATCTAATAAATCATAACTGATATACTGAGCCTTTTGCGGTTTCACTGTTCGAGAGTGTGTACTTAGACATGCATGGCTTAATCTTTGAGACAAGCATATAACTACTGGCAGGATCAACCAGAATGTAAATTATGATTTTGCTCATAAAATTGTAATCATTTTATGAACTAATTTATAACTTTTCGTATTAAATTTAATTTCAAACCAATACAATTCATATGATAAACTTAGGTTTATTCGTTTAATTTTTTTCATTAAAGGTGCAAATATTTATTTGTTCCTATTTCCAATTATATGTGAATAGGAATTTTGTTCTTACTGATACAAAATTCTCACATTAACCAAATAAAATATCAATATTCGAAATTCATTAAAAAATAAATTTTTAAATTTATTTTTTTTTTCTCATCTCAATATACTTACAGACCAAACGAATAACAAAATCAAAAAACAAAATTTTTTTTTTTTTTTAATACAAATTTTTGTTCTCGCTTTGTTTTAATGTGTTAATAAATCTAATACAAAATTATTTTTATCATAAAAAATAAAATTTTTTTTTTTTTTATAATCCAAATTTTTGTTCTCGCTTTGTGATTTTCATACATACATTTTCATACATTTATTTTTATCATAAAAAATAAAAAAATTTTTTTTTTTATAATCCAAATTTTTGTTCTCGCTTTGTGATTTTCATGTTAAAGTAAAGAGCACAACATAAAAAATGAAACCATCGGATTTTTTTTTTTTTTGAAAAATTCAAAATTCATTATTTATTTATCGATTTGCTTATAATTTACCACATGAATTTATTAAATGTGTTAATAAATCTAATACAAAATTATTTTTATCATAAAAAATAATTTTTTTTTTTTTTTTATAATCCAAATTTTTGTTCTCGCTTTGTTATTTTCATGTTAAAGTAAAGAGCACAACATAAAAAATGAAACCATCGAATTTTTTTTTTTTTTCAAAAATTCAAAATTCATTATTTATTATCGATTTGCTTATAATTAACCACATGAATTTATTAAATGTGTTAATAAATCTAATACATAATTATTTTTATCATAAAAAATAAAAAATTTTTTTTTTTTATAATCCAAATTTTTGTTCTCGCTTTGTGATTTTCATGTTAAAGTAAAGAGCACAACATAAAAAATGAAACCATCGGATTTTTTTTTTTTTTGAAAAATTCAAAATTCATTATTTATAGATAAATATATTATAAAATAGATAAAATTAAATGTGTTAATAAATCTAATACAAAATTATTTTTATCATAAAAAATAAAAAACATTTTTTTTTTATAATCCAAATTTTTGTTCTCGCTTTGTGATTTTCATGTTAAAGTAAAGAGCACAACATAAAAAATGAAACCATCGGATTTAAATGGAAAAAATACCAACAACACATAGTGTTCCCAAGCAGTCAACCATCTAAGTACTAACTATGCCCAATGTTGTTTGACTTCGGTGATCGGACGAGAACCGGTACGTAAACATGGTATGGTCGTTGACTACAGGAATATTATGTTAGGTCGCAATTATGTATGTCAATATCTTTTGTTTCATTTCAAACATGTTACATTTTATATACAACTTTGACTTATATGTGAACATAATAAGATCGTATATTACATTTAACATTATTATTATTTATACGACCAATCTATGATTAAAGCATGTTTTAGGTATCAGTATGATGGCTGATATTCCCTATTCACACTACTCCACCCGTAACTATGTCGTTTACAATTTGGCTTTATATTCATAAATGATCTCTTAACATAAAAAATGAATCCATCGGATTTTTTTTTTTTTTGAAAAATTCAAAATTCATTATTTATTATCGATTTGCTTATAATTAACCACATGAATTTATTAAATGTGTTAATAAATCTAATACATAATTATTTTTATCATAAAAAATAATTTTTTTTTTTTTATAATCCAAATTTTTGTTCTCGCTTTGTGATTTTCATGTTAAAGTAAAGAGCACAACATAAAAAATGAAACCATCGGATTTTTTTTTTTTCAAAAATTCAAAATTCATTATTTATTTATCGATTTGCTTATAATTAACCACATGAATTTATTAAATGTGTTAATAAATCTAATACATAATTATTTTTATCATAAAAAATAAAATTTTTTTTTTTATAATCCAAATTTTTGTTCTCGCTTTGTGATTTTCATGTTAAAGTAAAGAGCACAACATAAAAAATGAAACCATCGGATTTTTTTTTTTTCAAAAATTCAAAATTCATTATTTATTTATCGATTTGCTTATAATTAACCACATGAATTTATTAAATGTGTTAATAAATCTAATAAAAAATTATTTTTATCATAAAAAATAAATTTTTTTTTTTTTTTGTAATCCAAATTTTTGTTCTCGCTTTGTGATTTTCATGTTAAAGTAAATTTGCTTATAATTAACCACATGAATTTATTAAATGTGTTAATAAATCTAATACATAATTATTTTTATCATAAAAAATAAATTTTTTTTTTTTTATAATCCAAATTTTTGTTCTCGCTTTGTGATTTTCATGTTAAAGTAAAGAGCACAACATAAAAAATGAAACCATCGGATTTTTTTTTTTTTTTCAAAAATTCAAAATTCATTATTTATTTATCGATTTGCTTATAATTAACCACATGAATTTATTAAATGTGTTAATAAATCTAATAAAAAATTATTTTTATCATTTATCAACGTAATTTGCTTATAATTAACCACATGAATTTATTAAATGTGTTAATAAATCTAATAAAAAATTATTTTTATCATAAAAAATAATTTTTTTTTTTTTTTGTAATCCAAATTTTTGTTCTCGCTTTGTGATTTTCATGTTAAAGTAAATTTGCTTATAATTAACCACATGAATTTATTAAATGTGTTAATAAATCTAATACATAATTATTTTTATCATAAAAAATAAATTTTTTTTTTTTATAATCCAAATTTTTGTTCTCGCTTTGTGATTTTCATGTTAAAGTAAAGAGCACAACATAAAAAATGAAACCATCGGATTTTTTTTTTTTTTTCAAAAATTCAAAATTCATTATTTATTTATCGATTTGCTTATAATTAACCACATGAATTTATTAAATGTGTTAATAAATCTAATACATAATTATTTTTATCATAAAAAATAAAAATTTTTTTTTTTATAATCCAAATTTTTGTTCTCGCTTTGTGATTTTCATGTTAAAGTAAAGAGCACAACATAAAAAATGAAACCATCGGATTTTTTTTTTTTCAAAAATTCAAAATTCATTATTTATTTATCGATTTGCTTATAATTAACCACATGAATTTATTAAATGTGTTAATAAATCTAATAAAAAATTATTTTTATCATAAAAAATAAATTTTTTTTTTTTTTTGTAATCCAAATTTTTGTTCTCGCTTTGTGATTTTCATGTTAAAGTAAATTTGCTTATAATTAACCACATGAATTTATTAAATGTGTTAATAAATCTAATAAAAAATTATTTTTATCATAAAAAATAAATTTTTTTTTTTTTTGTAATCCAAATTTTTGTTCTCGCTTTGTGATTTTCATGTTAAAGTAAATTTGCTTATAATTAACCACATGAATTTATTAAATGTGTTAATAAATCTAATACATAATTATTTTTATCATAAAAAATAAAATTTTTTTTTTTTATAATCCAAATTTTTGTTCTCGCTTTGTTATTTTCATGTTAAAGTAAAGAGCACAACATAAAAAATGAAACCATCGAATTTTTTTTTTTTTTCAAAAATTCAAAATTCATTATTTATTATCGATTTGCTTATAATTAACCACATGAATTTATTAAATGTGTTAATAAATCTAATAAAAAATTATTTTTATCATAAAAAATAAATTTTTTTTTTTTTTGTAATCCAAATTTTTGTTCTCGCTTTGTGATTTTCATGTTAAAGTAAATTTGCTTATAATTAACCACATGAATTTATTAAATGTGTTAATAAATCTAATACATAATTATTTTTATCATAAAAAATAAATTTTTTTTTTTTATAATCCAAATTTTTGTTCTCGCTTTGTGATTTTCATGTTAAAGTAAAGAGCACAACATAAAAAATGAAACCATCGGATTTTTTTTTTTTTTTCAAAAATTCAAAATTCATTATTTATTTATCGATTTGCTTATAATTAACCACATGAATTTATTAAATGTGTTAATAAATCTAATACATAATTATTTTTATCATAAAAAATAAAAATTTTTTTTTTTATAATCCAAATTTTTGTTCTCGCTTTGTGATTTTCATGTTAAAGTAAAGAGCACAACATAAAAAATGAAACCATCGGATTTTTTTTTTTTCAAAAATTCAAAATTCATTATTTATTTATCGATTTGCTTATAATTAACCACATGAATTTATTAAATGTGTTAATAAATCTAATAAAAAATTATTTTTATCATAAAAAATAAATTTTTTTTTTTTTTTGTAATCCAAATTTTTGTTCTCGCTTTGTGATTTTCATGTTAAAGTAAATTTGCTTATAATTAACCACATGAATTTATTAAATGTGTTAATAAATCTAATAAAAAATTATTTTTATCATAAAAAATAAATTTTTTTTTTTTTTTGTAATCCAAATTTTTGTTCTCGCTTTGTGATTTTCATGTTAAAGTAAATTTGCTTATAATTAACCACATGAATTTATTAAATGTGTTAATAAATCTAATACATAATTATTTTTATCATAAAAAATAAAATTTTTTTTTTTTATAATCCAAATTTTTGTTCTCGCTTTGTTATTTTCATGTTAAAGTAAAGAGCACAACATAAAAAATGAAACCATCGAATTTTTTTTTTTTTTCAAAAATTCAAAATTCATTATTTATTATCGATTTGCTTATAATTAACCACATGAATTTATTAAATGTGTTAATAAATCTAATAAAAAATTATTTTTATCATAAAAAATAAATTTTTTTTTTTTTTTGTAATCCAAATTTTTGTTCTCGCTTTGTGATTTTCATGTTAAAGTAAATTTGCTTATAATTAACCACATGAATTTATTAAATGTGTTAATAAATCTAATACATAATTATTTTTATCATAAAAAATAAATTTTTTTTTTTTTATAATCCAAATTTTTGTTCTCGCTTTGTGATTTTCATGTTAAAGTAAAGAGCACAACATAAAAAATGAAACCATCGGATTTTTTTTTTTTTTTCAAAAATTCAAAATTCATTATTTATTTATCGATTTGCTTATAATTAACCACATGAATTTATTAAATGTGTTAATAAATCTAATACATAATTATTTTTATCATAAAAAATAAAAATTTTTTTTTTTATAATCCAAATTTTTGTTCTCGCTTTGTGATTTTCATGTTAAAGTAAAGAGCACAACATAAAAAATGAAACCATCGGATTTTTTTTTTTTCAAAAATTCAAAATTCATTATTTATTTATCGATTTGCTTATAATTAACCACATGAATTTATTAAATGTGTTAATAAATCTAATAAAAAATTATTTTTATCATAAAAAATAAATTTTTTTTTTTTTTTGTAATCCAAATTTTTGTTCTCGCTTTGTGATTTTCATGTTAAAGTAAATTTGCTTATAATTAACCACATGAATTTATTAAATGTGTTAATAAATCTAATAAAAAATTATTTTTATCATAAAAAATAAATTTTTTTTTTTTTTTGTAATCCAAATTTTTGTTCTCGCTTTGTGATTTTCATGTTAAAGTAAATTTGCTTATAATTAACCACATGAATTTATTAAATGTGTTAATAAATCTAATACATAATTATTTTTATCATAAAAAATAAAATTTTTTTTTTTTATAATCCAAATTTTTGTCTCTCGCTTTGTTATTTTCATGTTAAAGTAAAGAGCACAACATAAAAAATGAAACCATCGAATTTTTTTTTTTTTTCAAAAATTCAAAATTCATTATTTATTATCGATTTGCTTATAATTAACCACATGAATTTATTAAATGTGTTAATAAATCTAATACAAAATTATTTTTATCATAAAAAATAAATTTTTTTTTTTTTATAATCCAAATTTTTGTTCTCGCTTTGTGATTTTCATGTTAAAGTAAAGAGCACAACATAAAAAATGAAACCATCGGATTTTTTTTTTTTTTTCAAAAATTCAAAATTCATTATTTATTTATCGATTTGCTTATAATTAACCACATGAATTTATTAAATGTGTTAATAAATCTAATAAAAAATTATTTTTATCATTTATCAACGTAATTTGCTTATAATTAACCACATGAATTTATTAAATGTGTTAATAAATCTAATAAAAAATTATTTTTATCATAAAAAATAAAATTTTTTTTTTTTTATAATCCAAATTTTTGTTCTCGCTTTGTGATTTTCATGTTAAAGTAAAGAGCACAACATAAAAAATGAAACCATCGGATTTTTTTTTTTTCAAAAATTCAAAATTCATTATTTATTTATCGATTTGCTTATAATTAACCACATGAATTTATTAAATGTGTTAATAAATCTAATACATAATTATTTTTATCATAAAAAATAAAATTTTTTTTTTTTATAATCCAAATTTTTGTTCTCGCTTTGTAATTTTCATGTTAAAGTAAAGAGCACAACATAAAAAATGAAACCATCGGATTTTTTTTTTTTCAAAAATTCAAAATTCATTATTTATTTATCGATTTGCTTATAATTAACCACATGAATTTATTAAATGTGTTAATAAATCTAATAAAAAATTATTTTTATCATAAAAAATAATTTTTTTTTTTTTTTATAATCCAAATTTTTGTTCTCGCTTTGTGATTTTCATGTTAAAGTAAATTTGCTTATAATTAACCACATGAATTTATTAAATGTGTTAATAAATCTAATACATAATTATTTTTATCATAAAAAATAATTTTTTTTTTTTTTATAATCCAAATTTTTGTTCTCGCTTTGTGATTTTCATGTTAAAGTAAAGAGCACAACATAAAAAATGAAACCATCGGATTTTTTTTTTTTTTCAAAAATTCAAAATTCATTATTTATTTATCGATTTGCTTATAATTAACCACATGAATTTATTAAATGTGTTAATAAATCTAATAAAAAATTATTTTTATCATAAAAAATAAAAATTTTTTTTTTTTATAATCCAAATTTTTGTTCTCGCTTTGTGATTTTCATGTTAAAGTAAAGAGCACAACATAAAAAATGATACCATCGGATTTTTTTTTTTTTTTGAAAAATTCAAAATTCATTATTTATTTATCGATTTGCTTATAATTAACCACATGAATTTATTAAATGTGTTAATAAATCTAATACAAAATTATTTTTATCATAAAAAATAAAATTTTTTTTTTTTTATAATCCAAATTTTTGTTCTCGCTTTGTGATTTTCATGTTAAAGTAAAGAGCACAACATAAAAAATGAAACCATCGGATTTTTTTTTTTTTGAAAAATTCAAAATTCATTATTTATTTATCGATTTGCTTATAATTAACCACATGAATTTATTAAATGTGTTAATAAATCAAATACAAAATTATTTTTATCATAAAAAATAAAAAAATTTTTTTTTTTATAATCCAAATTTTTGTTCTCGCTTTGTGATTTTCATGTTAAAGTAAAGAGCACAACATAAAAAATGAAACCATCGGATTTTTTTTTTTTTTGAAAAATTCAAAATTCACTATTTATTTATCGATTTGCTTATAATTAACCACATGAATTTATTAAATGTGTTAATAAATCTAATACAAAATTATTTTTATCATAAAAAATAAATTTTTTTTTTTTTTTATAATCCAAATTTTTGTTCTCGCTTTGTGATTTTCATGTTAAAGTAAGCACAACATAAAAAATGAAACCATCGGATTTTTTTTTTTTTTTTGAAAAATTCAAAATTCATTATTTATTATCGATTTGCTTATAATTAACCACATGAATTTATTAAATGTGTTAATAAATCTAATACATAATTATTTTTATCATGAAACCATCGGATTTTTTTTTTTTTGAAAAATTCAAAATTCATTATTTATTTATCGATTTGCTTATAATTAACCATATGAATTTATTAAATGTGTTAATAAATCTAATACAAAATTATTTTTATCATAAAAAATAAAAAACATTTTTTTTTTATAATCCAAATTTTTGTTCTCGCTTTGTGATTTTCATGTTAAAGTAAAGAGCACAACATAAAA
>CAUVYM010000601.1:17500-23478 GCA_963556165.1 Tipula helvola
TAAATATAATAAAATATTTACATATCAAAAATTGTTAAATAATAATTTATTTAGCGAATATTAGTGACCCTCAACCATATGTGGTCCAAGCAGAGTATTATATACTATTAGCATGGACCGCAATGTGCGTTCAAAATGTTGATGTTCATGTGTCCTGCAGTTCACATAACTTCACGCAGTTTGCTGCGTTCTTCATCGACCCACGAGCCTAGTGATCCCCCGCTAAGAGTGATTATTTGTTTTATGTTTAGAAATAAAAACCAGTCTTTTCCATTCAAAAAGCGAAATACTTCAATCCTTAATATAATATTATCATTGATAAATTTATATTTGCAGAACTTCTGAAATGGTCAATTATTTTTATTCAATGTTTTGATCTTTAATTCTTTAATGATCCTTCCGCAGGTTCACCTACGGAAACCTTGTTACGACTTTTACTTCCTCTAAATATACAAGTTCGGTCAACTTTGGTAAAACAACCACAACACAAGAAGCATCACGGTGATCACCTCCGAGGACCTCACTAACATATTCAATCGGTAGTAGCGACGGGCGGTGTGTACAAAGGGCAGGGACGTAATCAATGCGAGCTTATGACCCGCACTTACTGGGAATTCCAGGTTTATGTGAACAGTTTCAGTCCACAATCCCAACCACGAAGGTGGTTCAGCGGTTTACCCGGTCTTTTTAGACTAGGAGGACACGTTGATACCTTCATTGTAGCGCGCGTGCAGCCCAGGACATCTAAGGGCATCACAGACCTGTTATTGCTCAATCTCATATTGCTAGACGCAATTTGTCTATTTAAGAAGCAAGTGTCTTATTAGGACAAACCACCAGGTATGACTCCACTTACAAACAACTCTTACGTATTAAAACCACACCTCGTTAGAAGCATAGTATAACAGAGGCAAAAATGTCTGCAAAGTTTCTACACCATAACCCTGCCGGCATCTAGTTAAGAAATTTGAGTCTCGTTCGTTATCGGAATTAACCAGACAAATCACTCCACGAACTAAGAACGGCCATGCACCACCACCCATAGATTCGAGAAAGAGCTATTAATCTGTCTTACTCATTTATGTTCGGACCTGGTAAGTTTCCCCGTGTTGAGTCAAATTAAGCCGCAGGCTCCACTCCTGGTGGTGCCCTTCCGTCAATTCCTTTAAGTTTCAACTTTGCAACCATACTTCCCCCGGAGCCCAAAAGCTTTGGTTTCCCGGAAAGCGACTGAAAGAGCCATATATGTAGCTCCATCCAATTGCTAGCTGGCATCGTTTATGGTTAGAACTAGGGCGGTATCTGATCGCCTTCGAACCTCTAACTTTCGTTCTTGATTAATGAAAACATCTTTGGCAAATGCTTTCGCTTATGTTAGTCTTACGACGGTCCACGAATTTCACCTCTCGCGCCGTAATACTAATGCCCCCAACTGCTTCTATTAATCATTACGTCTTGATCTAAAAACCAATTGAAAATAGAACAGACGTCTTATTCCATTATTCCATGCAGAGAATATTTAGGCACAAATGGCCTGCTTTAAGCACTCTAATTTGTTCAAAGTAATTGTACTGTTCTAGACCAGCACTCGGTAAAGAGCACTAATTTAGATTTATTACGCGGATAAACTTACGTTTAAGCCACTACAGTAATACGTCATAGCATCAAGATGATGTACGAACCCAGTTACGGTGTACCACCTGTGCTTGACACAAGTTCAACTACGAACGTTTTAACCGCAACAACTTTAATATACGCTATTGGAGCTGGAATTACCGCGGCTGCTGGCACCAGACTTGCCCTCCAATTGTTCCTTGTTAAAGGATTTAAAGTGTACTCATTCCAATTACAGGGCCTCGGATTGAGTCCTGTATTGTTATTTTTCGTCACTACCTCCCCGTGCTGGGATTGGGTAATTTACGCGCCTGCTGCCTTCCTTAGATGTGGTAGCCGTTTCTCAGGCTCCCTCTCCGGAATCGAACCCTGATTCCCCGTTACCCGTTGCAACCATGGTAGTCCTAGATACTACCATCAATAGTTGATAGGGCAGACATTTGAAAGATCTATCGCCGGTACTGGACCATGCGATCTACATGTTATTCAGATTCATCTTATTAACGACACAGTATATAAATATACCTTAATGTATCGATTGATTTTAATCTAATAAAAGCACACGTTCCTTGCGGTCCGTGATTATGTGCATGTATTAGCTCTAGAATTACCACAGTTATCCATGTAACTATGTATACGATCTAATAAATCATAACTGATATACTGAGCCTTTTGCGGTTTCACTGTTCGAGAGTGTGTACTTAGACATGCATGGCTTAATCTTTGAGACAAGCATATAACTACTGGCAGGATCAACCAGAATGTAAATTATGATTTTGCTCATAAAATTGTAATCATTTTATGAACTAATTTATAACTTTTCGTATTAAATTTAATTTCAAACCAATACAATTCATATGATAAACTTAGGTTTATTCGTTTAATTTTTTTCATTAAAGGTGCAAATATTTATTTGTTCCTATTTCCAATTATATGTGAATAGGAATTTTGTTCTTACTGATACAAAATTCTCACATTAACCAAATAAAATATCAAGATTCGAAATTCATTAAAAAATAAATTTTTAAATTTTTTTTTTTTTTCTCATCTCAATATACTTACAGACCAAACGAATAACAAAATCAAAAAACAAAATTTTTTTTTTTTTTTAATACAAATTTTTGTTCTCGCTTTGTTTTAATGTGTTAATAAATCTAATACAAAATTATTTTTATCATAAAAAATAAAATTTTTTTTTTTTTTATAATCCAAATTTTTGTTCTCGCTTTGTGATTTTCATACATACATTTTCATACATTTATTTTTATCATAAAAAATAAAAAAATTTTTTTTTTTATAATCCAAATTTTTGTTCTCGCTTTGTGATTTTCATGTTAAAGTAAAGAGCACAACATAAAAAATGAAACCATCGGATTTTTTTTTTTTTTGAAAAATTCAAAATTCATTATTTATTTATCGATTTGCTTATAATTTACCACATGAATTTATTAAATGTGTTAATAAATCTAATACAAAATTATTTTTATCATAAAAATAATTTTTTTTTTTTTTTATAATCCAAATTTTTGTTCTCGCTTTGTTATTTTCATGTTAAAGTAAAGAGCACAACATAAAAAATGAAACCATCGAATTTTTTTTTTTTTTCAAAAATTCAAAATTCATTATTTATTATCGATTTGCTTATAATTAACCACATGAATTTATTAAATGTGTTAATAAATCTAATACATAATTATTATAAACAATAAACAACGAATAAACAAAATTATTTTTATCATAAAAAATAAAATTTTTTTTTTTTTTATAATCCAAATTTTTGTTCTCGCTTTGTGATTTTCATACATACATTTTCATACATTTATTTTTATCATAAAAAATAAAAAAATTTTTTTTTTATAATCCAAATTTTTGTTCTCGCTTTGTGATTTTCATGTTAAAGTAAAGAGCACAACATAAAAAATGAAACCATCGGATTTTTTTTTTTTTTGAAAAATTCAAAATTCATTATTTATTTATCGATTTGCTTATAATTTACCACATGAATTTATTAAATGTGTTAATAAATCTAACACAAAATTATTTTTATCATAAAAAATAATTTTTTTTTTTTTTTTATAATCCAAATTTTTGTTCTCGCTTTGTTATTTTCATGTTAAAGTAAAGAGCACAACATAAAAAATGAAACCATCGATTTTTTTTTTTTTTTCAAAAATTCAAAATTCATTATTTATTATCGATTTGCTTATAATTAACCACATGAATTTATTAAATGTGTTAATAAATCTAATAAAAAATTATTTTTATCATAAAAAATAAAAAATTTTTTTTTTTTATAATCCAAATTTTTGTTCTCGCTTTGTGATTTTCATGTTAAAGTAAAGAGCACAACATAAAAAATGAAACCATCGGATTTTTTTTTTTTTGAAAAATTCAAAATTCATTATTTATAGATAAATATATTATAAAATAGATAAAATTAAATGTGTTAATAAATCTAATACAAAATTATTTTTATCATAAAAAATAAAAAACATTTTTTTTTTATAATCCAAATTTTTGTTCTCGCTTTGTGATTTTCATGTTAAAGTAAAGAGCACAACATAAAAAATGAAACCATCGGATTTAAATGGAAAAAATACCAACAACACATAGTGTTCCCAAGCAGTCAACCATCTAAGTACTAACTATGCCCAATGTTGTTTGACTTCGGTGATCGGACGAGAACCGGTACGTAAACATGGTATGGTCGTTGACTACAGGAATATTATGTTAGGTCGCAATTATGTTGTCAATATCTTTTGTTTCATTTTAAACATGTTACATTTTATATACAACTTTGACTTATATGTGAACATAATAAGATCGTATATTACATTTAACATTATTATTATTTATACGACCAATCTATGATTAAAGCATGTTTTAGGTATCAGTATGATGGCTGATATTCCCTATTCACACTACTCCACCCGTAACTATGTCGTTTACAATTTGGCTTTATATTCATAAATGATCTCTTAACATATAAAATGAATCCATCGGATTTTTTTTTTTGAAAAATTCAAAATTCATTATTTATTATCGATTTGCTTATAATTAACCACATGAATTTATTAAATGTGTTAATAAATCTAATACATAATTATTTTTATCATAAAAAATAAATTTTTTTTTTTTTATAATCCAAATTTTTGTTCTCGCTTTGTGATTTTCATGTTAAAGTAAAGAGCACAACATAAAAAATGAAACCATCGGATTTTTTTTTTTTCAAAAATTCAAAATTCATTATTTATTTATCGATTTGCTTATAATTAACCACATGAATTTATTAAATGTGTTAATAAATCTAATACATAATTATTTTTATCATAAAAAATAAAATTTTTTTTTTTTATAATCCAAATTTTTGTTCTCGCTTTGTGATTTTCATGTTAAAGTAAAGAGCACAACATAAAAAATGGAACCATCGGATTTTTTTTTTTTCAAAAATTCAAAATTCATTATTTATTTATCGATTTGCTTATAATTAACCACATGAATTTATTAAATGTGTTAATAAATCTAATAAAAAATTATTTTTATCATAAAAAATAATTTTTTTTTTTTTTTATAATCCAAATTTTTGTTCTCGCTTTGTGATTTTCATGTTAAAGTAAATTTGCTTATAATTAACCACATGAATTTATTAAATGTGTTAATAAATCTAATACATAATTATTTTTATCATAAAAAATAAATTTTTTTTTTTTTATAATCCAAATTTTTGTTCTCGCTTTGTGATTTTCATGTTAAAGTAAAGAGCACAACATAAAAAATGAAACCATCGGATTTTTTTTTTTTCAAAAATTCAAAATTCATTATTTATTTATCGATTTGCTTATAATTAACCACATGAATTTATTAAATGTGTTAATAAATCTAATACATAATTATTTTTATCATAAAAATAAAATTTTTTTTTTTTATAATCCAAATTTTTGTTCTCGCTTTGTGATTTTCATGTTAAAGTAAAGAGCACAACATAAAAAATGAAACCATCGGATTTTTTTTTTTTCAAAAATTCAAAATTCATTATTTATTTATCGATTTGCTTATAATTAACCACATGAATTTATTAAATGTGTTAATAAATCTAATAAAAAATTATTTTTATCATAAAAAATAATTTTTTTTTTTTTTATAATCCAAATTTTTGTTCTCGCTTTGTGATTTTCATGTTAAAGTAAAGAGCACAACATAAAAAATGAAACCATCGGATTTTTTTTTTTTTTGAAAAATTCAAAATTCATTATTTATTTATCGATTTGCTTATAATTAACCACTTGAATTTATTAAATGTGTTAATAAATCTAATACAAAATTATTTTTATCATAAAAAATAAAAAACATTTTTTTTTTATAAT
>CAUVYM010000602.1:0-5000 GCA_963556165.1 Tipula helvola
CATTTATGAATATAAAGCCAAATTGTAAACGACATAGTTACGGGTGGAGTAGTGTGAATAGGGAATATCAGCCATCATACTGATACCTAAAACATGCTTTAATCATAGATTGGTCGTATAAATAATAATAATGTTAAATGTAATATACGATCTTATTATGTTCACATATAAGTCAAAGTTGTATATAAAATGTAACATGTTAAAATGAAACAAAAGATATTGACAACATAATTGCGACCTAACATAATATTCCTGTAGTCAACGACCATACCATGTTTACGTACCGGTTCTCGTCCGATCACCGAAGTCAAACAACATTGGGCATAGTTAGTACTTAGATGGTTGACTGCTTGGGAACACTATGTGTTGTTGGTATTTTTTCCATTTAAATCCGATGGTTTCATTTTTTATGTTGTGCTCTTTACTTTAACATGAAAATCACAAAGCGAGAACAAAAATTTGGATTATAAAAAAAAAATGTTTTTTATTTTTTATGATAAAAATAATTTTGTATTAGATTTATTAACACATTTAATTTTATCTATTTTATAATATATTTATCTATAAATAATGAATTTTGAATTTTTCAAAAAAAAAAAAAATCCGATGGTTTCATTTTTTATGTTGTGCTCTTTACTTTAACATGAAAATCACAAAGCGAGAACAAAAATTTGGATTATAAAAAAAAAAATTTTTTATTTTTTATGATAAAAATAATTATGTATTAGATTTATTAACACATTTAATAAATTCATGTGGTTAATTATAAGCAAATCGATAATAAATAATGAATTTTGAATTTTGAAAAAAAAAAAAAAATCGATGGTTTCATTTTTTATGTTGTGCTCTTTACTTTAACATGAAAATAACAAAGCGAGAACAAAAATTTGGATTATAAAAAAAAAAAAAAATTATTTTTTATGATAAAAATAATTTTGTGTTAGATTTATTAACACATTTAATAAATTCATGTGGTAAATTATAAGCAAATCGATAAATAAATAATGAATTTTGAATTTTTCAAAAAAAAAAAAAATCCGATGGTTTCATTTTTTATGTTGTGCTCTTTACTTTAACATGAAAATCACAAAGCGAGAACAAAAATTTGGATTATAAAAAAAAATTTTTTTTATTTTTTATGATAAAAATAAATGTATGAAAATGTATGTATGAAAATCACAAAGCGAGAACAAAAATTTGGATTATAAAAAAAAAAAAAATTTTATTTTTTATGATAAAAATAATTTTGTTTATTCGTTGTTTATTGTTTATAATAATTATGTATTAGATTTATTAACACATTTAATAAATTCATGTGGTTAATTATAAGCAAATCGATAATAAATAATGAATTTTGAATTTTTGAAAAAAAAAAAAAATTCGATGGTTTCATTTTTTATGTTGTGCTCTTTACTTTAACATGAAAATAACAAAGCGAGAACAAAATTTGGATTATAAAAAAAAAAAAAAAATTATTTTTTATGATAAAAATAATTTTGTATTAGATTTATTAACACATTTAATAAATTCATGTGGTAAATTATAAGCAAATCGATAAATAAATAATGAATTTTGAATTTTTCAAAAAAAAAAAAAATCCGATGGTTTCATTTTTTATGTTGTGCTCTTTACTTTACATGAAAATCACAAAGCGAGAACAAAAATTTGGATTATAAAAAAAAAATTTTTTTTATTTTTTATGATAAAAATAAATGTATGAAAATGTATGTATGAAAATCACAAAGCGAGAACAAAAATTTGGATTATAAAAAAAAAAAAATTTTATTTTTTATGATAAAAATAATTTTGTATTAGATTTATTAACACATTAAAACAAAGCGAGAACAAAAATTTGTATTAAAAAAAAAAAAAAATTTTGTTTTTTGATTTTGTTATTCGTTTGGTCTGTAAGTATATTGAGATGAGAAAAAAAAAAAAAATTTAAAAATTTATTTTTTAATGAATTTCGAATCTTGATATTTTATTTGGTTAATGTGAGAATTTTGTATCAGTAAGAACAAAATTCCTATTCACATATAATTGGAAATAGGAACAAATAAATATTTGCACCTTTAATGAAAAAAATTAAACGAATAAACCTAAGTTTATCATATGAATTGTATTGGTTTGAAATTAAATTTAATACGAAAAGTTATAAATTAGTTCATAAAATGATTACAATTTTATGAGCAAAATCATAATTTACATTCTGGTTGATCCTGCCAGTAGTTATATGCTTGTCTCAAAGATTAAGCCATGCATGTCTAAGTACACACTCTCGAACAGTGAAACCGCAAAAGGCTCAGTATATCAGTTATGATTTATTAGATCGTATACATAGTTACATGGATAACTGTGGTAATTCTAGAGCTAATACATGCACATAATCACGGACCGCAAGGAACGTGTGCTTTTATTAGATTAAAATCAATCGATACATTAAGGTATATTTATATACTGTGTCGTTAATAAGATGAATCTGAATAACATGTAGATCGCATGGTCCAGTACCGGCGATAGATCTTTCAAATGTCTGCCCTATCAACTATTGATGGTAGTATCTAGGACTACCATGGTTGCAACGGGTAACGGGGAATCAGGGTTCGATTCCGGAGAGGGAGCCTGAGAAACGGCTACCACATCTAAGGAAGGCAGCAGGCGCGTAAATTACCCAATCCCAGCACGGGGAGGTAGTGACGAAAAATAACAATACAGGACTCAATCCGAGGCCCTGTAATTGGAATGAGTACACTTTAAATCCTTTAACAAGGAACAATTGGAGGGCAAGTCTGGTGCCAGCAGCCGCGGTAATTCCAGCTCCAATAGCGTATATTAAAGTTGTTGCGGTTAAAACGTTCGTAGTTGAACTTGTGTCAAGCACAGGTGGTACACCGTAACTGGGTTCGTACATCATCTTGATGCTATGACGTATTACTGTAGTGGCTTAAACGTAAGTTTATCCGCGTAATAAATCTAAATTAGTGCTCTTTACCGAGTGCTGGTCTAGAACAGTACAATTACTTTGAACAAATTAGAGTGCTTAAAGCAGGCCATTTGTGCCTAAATATTCTCTGCATGGAATAATGGAATAAGACGTCTGTTCTATTTTCAATTGGTTTTTAGATCAAGACGTAATGATTAATAGAAGCAGTTGGGGGCATTAGTATTACGGCGCGAGAGGTGAAATTCGTGGACCGTCGTAAGACTAACATAAGCGAAAGCATTTGCCAAAGATGTTTTCATTAATCAAGAACGAAAGTTAGAGGTTCGAAGGCGATCAGATACCGCCCTAGTTCTAACCATAAACGATGCCAGCTAGCAATTGGATGGAGCTACATATATGGCTCTTTCAGTCGCTTTCCGGGAAACCAAAGCTTTTGGCTCCGGGGGAAGTATGGTTGCAAAGTTGAAACTTAAAGGAATTGACGGAAGGGCACCACCAGGAGTGGAGCCTGCGGCTTAATTTGACTCAACACGGGGAAACTTACCAGGTCCGAACATAAATGAGTAAGACAGATTAATAGCTCTTTCTCGAATCTATGGGTGGTGGTGCATGGCCGTTCTTAGTTCGTGGAGTGATTTGTCTGGTTAATTCCGATAACGAACGAGACTCAAATTTCTTAACTAGATGCCGGCAGGGTTATGGTGTAGAAACTTTGCAGACATTTTTGCCTCTGTTATACTATGCTTCTAACGAGGTGTGGTTTTAATACGTAAGAGTTGTTTGTAAGTGGAGTCATACCTGGTGGTTTGTCCTAATAAGACACTTGCTTCTTAAATAGACAAATTGCGTCTAGCAATATGAGATTGAGCAATAACAGGTCTGTGATGCCCTTAGATGTCCTGGGCTGCACGCGCGCTACAATGAAGGTATCAACGTGTCCTCCTAGTCTAAAAAGACCGGGTAAACCGCTGAACCACCTTCGTGGTTGGGATTGTGGACTGAAACTGTTCACATAAACCTGGAATTCCCAGTAAGTGCGGGTCATAAGCTCGCATTGATTACGTCCCTGCCCTTTGTACACACCGCCCGTCGCTACTACCGATTGAATATGTTAGTGAGGTCCTCGGAGGTGATCACCGTGATGCTTCTTGTGTTGTGGTTGTTTTACCAAAGTTGACCGAACTTGTATATTTAGAGGAAGTAAAAGTCGTAACAAGGTTTCCGTAGGTGAACCTGCGGAAGGATCATTAAAGAATTAAAGATCAAAACATTGAATAAAAATAATTGACCATTTCAGAAGTTCTGCAAATATAAATTTATCAATGATAATATTATATTAAGGATTGAAGTATTTCGCTTTTTGAATGGAAAAGACTGGTTTTTATTTCTAAACATAAAACAAATAATCACTCTTAGCGGGGGATCACTAGGCTCGTGGTCGATGAAGAACGCAGCAAACTGCGTGAAGTTATGTGAACTGCAGGACACATGAACATCAACATTTTGAACGCACATTGCGGTCCATGCTAATAGTATATAATACTCTGCTTGGACCACATATGGTTGAGGGTCACTAATATTCGCTAAATAAATTATTATTTAACAATTTTTGATATGTAAATATTTTATTATATTTACAATATTGTATTAAACAATATTTGTGTAATAATAAATCGGTAAAGACGCAAGTCATTTATATAATAATTTATGATGTAGTTTTTAAAATCCGTTTTATAATTATTAACAATAATTGTGACTTCAACTCATATGTGATTACCTCCTGAATTTAAGCATATTAATTAGGAGAGGAAAAGAAATTAACTAAGATTCCCTTAGTAGCGGCGAGCGAAATGGGAAAAGTCCAGCATTAAGTCCTTTTACTGATAACTGGTAGAATGGAAATTCAATGTAAAGGAGTATCTATCATCTTATGCATTTTGATTATATGTTCAAGTCCATCTTGAATGGGGCCATTTACCCATAGAGGGTGCCAGGCCCGTAGTGACTATAATCTTGTATAAGAAGATATCTCTAGAGAGTCGTGTTGCTTGATAGT
>CAUVYM010000602.1:10000-22500 GCA_963556165.1 Tipula helvola
GATAAAAATAATTTTGTATTAGATTTATTAACACATTTAATAAATTCATGTGGTTAATTATAAGCAAATCGATAAATAAATAGTGAATTTTGAATTTTTCAAAAAAAAAAAAAATCCGATGGTTTCATTTTTTATGTTGTGCTCTTTACTTTAACATGAAAATCACAAAGCGAGAACAAAAATTTGGATTATAAAAAAAAAAATTTTTTTATTTTTTATGATAAAAATAATTTTGTATTTGATTTATTAACACATTTAATAAATTCATGTGGTTAATTATAAGCAAATCGATAAATAAATAATGAATTTTGAATTTTTCAAAAAAAAAAAAATCCGATGGTTTCATTTTTTATGTTGTGCTCTTTACTTTAACATGAAAATCACAAAGCGAGAACAAAAATTTGGATTATAAAAAAAAAAAAATTTTATTTTTTATGATAAAAATAATTTTGTATTAGATTTATTAACACATTTAATAAATTCATGTGGTTAATTATAAGCAAATCGATAAATAAATAATGAATTTTGAATTTTTCAAAAAAAAAAAAAAATCCGATGGTATCATTTTTTATGTTGTGCTCTTTACTTTAACATGAAAATCACAAAGCGAGAACAAAAATTTGGATTATAAAAAAAAAAAATTTTTATTTTTTATGATAAAAATAATTTTTTATTAGATTTATTAACACATTTAATAAATTCATGTGGTTAATTATAAGCAAATCGATAAATAAATAATGAATTTTGAATTTTTGAAAAAAAAAAAAAAATCCGATGGTTTCATTTTTTATGTTGTGCTCTTTACTTTAACATGAAAATCACAAAGCGAGAACAAAAATTTGGATTATAAAAAAAAAAAAAATTATTTTTTATGATAAAAATAATTATGTATTAGATTTATTAACACATTTAATAAATTCATGTGGTTAATTATAAGCAAATTTACTTTAACATGAAAATCACAAAGCGAGAACAAAAATTTGGATTATAAAAAAAAAAAAAAATTATTTTTTATGATAAAAATAATTTTTTATTAGATTTATTAACACATTTAATAAATTCATGTGGTTAATTATAAGCAAATCGATAAATAAATAATGAATTTTGAATTTTTGAAAAAAAAAAAATCCGATGGTTTCATTTTTTATGTTGTGCTCTTTACTTTAACATGAAAATTACAAAGCGAGAACAAAAATTTGGATTATAAAAAAAAAAAATTTTATTTTTTATGATAAAAATAATTATGTATTAGATTTATTAACACATTTAATAAATTCATGTGGTTAATTATAAGCAAATCGATAAATAAATAATGAATTTTGAATTTTTGAAAAAAAAAAAATCCGATGGTTTCATTTTTTATGTTGTGCTCTTTACTTTAACATGAAAATCACAAAGCGAGAACAAAAATTTGGATTATAAAAAAAAAAAAATTTTATTTTTTATGATAAAAATAATTTTTTATTAGATTTATTAACACATTTAATAAATTCATGTGGTTAATTATAAGCAAATTACGTTGATAAATGATAAAAATAATTTTTTATTAGATTTATTAACACATTTAATAAATTCATGTGGTTAATTATAAGCAAATCGATAAATAAATAATGAATTTTGAATTTTTGAAAAAAAAAAAAAATCCGATGGTTTCATTTTTTATGTTGTGCTCTTTACTTTAACATGAAAATCACAAAGCGAGAACAAAAATTTGGATTATAAAAAAAAAAAAATTTATTTTTTATGATAAAAATAATTTTGTATTAGATTTATTAACACATTTAATAAATTCATGTGGTTAATTATAAGCAAATCGATAATAAATAATGAATTTTGAATTTTTGAAAAAAAAAAAAAATTCGATGGTTTCATTTTTTATGTTGTGCTCTTTACTTTAACATGAAAATAACAAAGCGAGAACAAAAATTTGGATTATAAAAAAAAAAATTTTATTTTTTATGATAAAAATAATTATGTATTAGATTTATTAACACATTTAATAAATTCATGTGGTTAATTATAAGCAAATTTACTTTAACATGAAAATCACAAAGCGAGAACAAAAATTTGGATTACAAAAAAAAAAAAAAATTTATTTTTTATGATAAAAATAATTTTTTATTAGATTTATTAACACATTTAATAAATTCATGTGGTTAATTATAAGCAAATTTACTTTAACATGAAAATCACAAAGCGAGAACAAAAATTTGGATTACAAAAAAAAAAAAAAATTTATTTTTTATGATAAAAATAATTTTTTATTAGATTTATTAACACATTTAATAAATTCATGTGGTTAATTATAAGCAAATCGATAAATAAATAATGAATTTTGAATTTTTGAAAAAAAAAAAATCCGATGGTTTCATTTTTTATGTTGTGCTCTTTACTTTAACATGAAAATCACAAAGCGAGAACAAAAATTTGGATTATAAAAAAAAAAATTTTTATTTTTTATGATAAAAATAATTATGTATTAGATTTATTAACACATTTAATAAATTCATGTGGTTAATTATAAGCAAATCGATAAATAAATAATGAATTTTGAATTTTTGAAAAAAAAAAAAAAATCCGATGGTTTCATTTTTTATGTTGTGCTCTTTACTTTAACATGAAAATCACAAAGCGAGAACAAAAATTTGGATTATAAAAAAAAAAAAATTTATTTTTTATGATAAAAATAATTATGTATTAGATTTATTAACACATTTAATAAATTCATGTGGTTAATTATAAGCAAATTTACTTTAACATGAAAATCACAAAGCGAGAACAAAAATTTGGATTACAAAAAAAAAAAAAAATTTATTTTTTATGATAAAAATAATTTTTTATTAGATTTATTAACACATTTAATAAATTCATGTGGTTAATTATAAGCAAATCGATAATAAATAATGAATTTTGAATTTTTGAAAAAAAAAAAAAATTCGATGGTTTCATTTTTTATGTTGTGCTCTTTACTTTAACATGAAAATAACAAAGCGAGAACAAAAATTTGGATTATAAAAAAAAAAAATTTTATTTTTTATGATAAAAATAATTATGTATTAGATTTATTAACACATTTAATAAATTCATGTGGTTAATTATAAGCAAATTTACTTTAACATGAAAATCACAAAGCGAGAACAAAAATTTGGATTACAAAAAAAAAAAAAAATTTATTTTTTATGATAAAAATAATTTTTTATTAGATTTATTAACACATTTAATAAATTCATGTGGTTAATTATAAGCAAATTTACTTTAACATGAAAATCACAAAGCGAGAACAAAAATTTGGATTACAAAAAAAAAAAAAAAATTTATTTTTTATGATAAAAATAATTTTTTATTAGATTTATTAACACATTTAATAAATTCATGTGGTTAATTATAAGCAAATCGATAAATAAATAATGAATTTTGAATTTTTGAAAAAAAAAAAATCCGATGGTTTCATTTTTTATGTTGTGCTCTTTACTTTAACATGAAAATCACAAAGCGAGAACAAAAATTTGGATTATAAAAAAAAAAATTTTTATTTTTTATGATAAAAATAATTATGTATTAGATTTATTAACACATTTAATAAATTCATGTGGTTAATTATAAGCAAATCGATAAATAAATAATGAATTTTGAATTTTTGAAAAAAAAAAAAAAAATCCGATGGTTTCATTTTTTATGTTGTGCTCTTTACTTTAACATGAAAATCACAAAGCGAGAACAAAAATTTGGATTATAAAAAAAAAAAATTTATTTTTTATGATAAAAATAATTATGTATTAGATTTATTAACACATTTAATAAATTCATGTGGTTAATTATAAGCAAATTTACTTTAACATGAAAATCACAAAGCGAGAACAAAAATTTGGATTACAAAAAAAAAAAAAATTTATTTTTTATGATAAAAATAATTTTTTATTAGATTTATTAACACATTTAATAAATTCATGTGGTTAATTATAAGCAAATCGATAATAAATAATGAATTTTGAATTTTTGAAAAAAAAAAAAATTCGATGGTTTCATTTTTTATGTTGTGCTCTTTACTTTAACATGAAAATAACAAAGCGAGAACAAAAATTTGGATTATAAAAAAAAAAAATTTTATTTTTTATGATAAAAATAATTATGTATTAGATTTATTAACACATTTAATAAATTCATGTGGTTAATTATAAGCAAATTTACTTTAACATGAAAATCACAAAGCGAGAACAAAAATTTGGATTACAAAAAAAAAAAAAAATTTATTTTTTATGATAAAAATAATTTTTTATTAGATTTATTAACACATTTAATAAATTCATGTGGTTAATTATAAGCAAATTTACTTTAACATGAAAATCACAAAGCGAGAACAAAAATTTGGATTACAAAAAAAAAAAAAATTTATTTTTTATGATAAAAATAATTTTTTATTAGATTTATTAACACATTTAATAAATTCATGTGGTTAATTATAAGCAAATCGATAAATAAATAATGAATTTTGAATTTTTGAAAAAAAAAAATCCGATGGTTTCATTTTTTATGTTGTGCTCTTTACTTTAACATGAAAATCACAAAGCGAGAACAAAAATTTGGATTATAAAAAAAAAAAATTTTATTTTTTATGATAAAAATAATTATGTATTAGATTTATTAACACATTTAATAAATTCATGTGGTTAATTATAAGCAAATCGATAAATAAATAATGAATTTTGAATTTTTGAAAAAAAAAAAATCCGATGGTTTCATTTTTTATGTTGTGCTCTTTACTTTAACATGAAAATCACAAAGCGAGAACAAAAATTTGGATTATAAAAAAAAAAAAATTTATTTTTTATGATAAAAATAATTATGTATTAGATTTATTAACACATTTAATAAATTCATGTGGTTAATTATAAGCAAATCGATAATAAATAATGAATTTTGAATTTTTCAAAAAAAAAAATCCGATGGATTCATTTTATATGTTAAGAGATCATTTATGAATATAAAGCCAAATTGTAAACGACATAGTTACGGGTGGAGTAGTGTGAATAGGGAATATCAGCCATCATACTGATACCTAAAACATGCTTTAATCATAGATTGGTCGTATAAATAATAATAATGTTAAATGTAATATACGATCTTATTATGTTCACATATAAGTCAAAGTTGTATATAAAATGTAACATGTTTAAAATGAAACAAAAGATATTGACAACATAATTGCGACCTAACATAATATTCCTGTAGTCAACGACCATACCATGTTTACGTACCGGTTCTCGTCCGATCACCGAAGTCAAACAACATTGGGCATAGTTAGTACTTAGATGGTTGACTGCTTGGGAACACTATGTGTTGTTGGTATTTTTTCCATTTAAATCCGATGGTTTCATTTTTATGTTGTGCTCTTTACTTTAACATGAAAATCACAAAGCGAGAACAAAAATTTGGATTATAAAAAAAAAATGTTTTTATTTTTTATGATAAAAATAATTTTGTATTAGATTTATTAACACATTTAATTTTATCTATTTTATAATATATTTATCTATAAATAATGAATTTTGAATTTTTCAAAAAAAAAAAAAATCCGATGGTTCATTTTTTATGTTGTGCTCTTTACTTTAACATGAAAATCACAAAGCGAGAACAAAAATTTGGATTATAAAAAAAAAAAATTTTTTATTTTTTATGATAAAAATAATTATGTATTAGATTTATTAACACATTTAATAAATTCATGTGGTTAATTATAAGCAAATCGATAATAAATAATGAATTTTGAATTTTTGAAAAAAAAAAAAAAATCGATGGTTTCATTTTTATGTTGTGCTCTTTACTTTAACATGAAAATAACAAAGCGAGAACAAAAATTTGGATTATAAAAAAAAAAAAAAATTATTTTTTATGATAAAAATAATTTTGTGTTAGATTTATTAACACATTTAATAAATTCATGTGGTAAATTATAAGCAAATCGATAAATAAATAATGAATTTTGAATTTTTCAAAAAAAAAAAAAATCCGATGGTTTCATTTTTTATGTTGTGCTCTTTACTTTAACATGAAAATCACAAAGCGAGAACAAAAATTTGGATTATAAAAAAAAAAAAAATTTATTTTTTATGATAAAAATAATTATGTATTAGATTTATTAACACATTTAATAAATTCATGTGGTTAATTATAAGCAAATTTACTTTAACATGAAAATCACAAAGCGAGAACAAAAATTTGGATTATAAAAAAAAAAAAAAATTATTTTTTATGATAAAAATAATTTTTTATTAGATTTATTAACACATTTAATAAATTCATGTGGTTAATTATAAGCAAATCGATAAATAAATAATGAATTTTGAATTTTGAAAAAAAAAAAATCCGATGGTTTCATTTTTTATGTTGTGCTCTTTACTTTACATGAAAATCACAAAGCGAGAACAAAAATTTGGATTATAAAAAAAAAAAATTTATTTTTTATGATAAAAATAATTATGTATTAGATTTATTAACACATTTAATAAATTCATGTGGTTAATTATAAGCAAATCGATAAATAAATAATGAATTTTGAATTTTTGAAAAAAAAAAAATCCGATGGTTTCATTTTTTATGTTGTGCTCTTTACTTTAACATGAAAATCACAAAGCGAGAACAAAAATTTGGATTATAAAAAAAAAAAAATTTATTTTTTATGATAAAAATAATTATGTATTAGATTTATTAACACATTTAATAAATTCATGTGGTTAATTATAAGCAAATCGATAATAAATAATGAATTTTGAATTTTTCAAAAAAAAAAAATCCGATGGATTCATTTTATATGTTAAGAGATCATTAAGAGATCATTTATGAATATAAAGCCAAATTGTAAACGACATAGTTACGGGTGGAGTAGTGTGAATAGGGAATATCAGCCATCATACTGATACCTAAAACATGCTTTAATCATAGATTGGTCGTATAAATAATAATAATGTTAAATGTAATATACGATCTTATTATGTTCACATATAAGTCAAAGTTGTATATAAAATGTAACATGTTTAAAATGAAACAAAAGATATTGACAACATAATTGCGACCTAACATAATATTCCTGTAGTCAACGACCATACCATGTTTACGTACCGGTTCTCGTCCGATCACCGAAGTCAAACAACATTGGGCATAGTTAGTACTTAGATGGTTGACTGCTTGGGAACACTATGTGTTGTTGGTATTTTTTCCATTTAAATCCGATGGTTTCATTTTTTATGTTGTGCTCTTTACTTTAACATGAAAATCACAAAGCGAGAACAAAAATTTGGATTATAAAAAAAAAATGTTTTTTATTTTTTATGATAAAAATAATTTTGTATTAGATTTATTAACACATTTAATTTTATCTATTTTATAATATATTTATCTATAAATAATGAATTTTGAATTTTTCAAAAAAAAAAAAAATCCGATGGTTTCATTTTTTATGTTGTGCTCTTTACTTTAACATGAAAATCACAAAGCGAGAACAAAAATTTGGATTATAAAAAAAAAAAATTTTTTATTTTTTATGATAAAAATAATTATGTATTAGATTTATTAACACATTTAATAAATTCATGTGGTTAATTATAAGCAAATCGATAATAAATAATGAATTTTGAATTTTTGAAAAAAAAAAAAAAATCGATGGTTTCATTTTTTATGTTGTGCTCTTTACTTTAACATGAAAATAACAAAGCGAGAACAAAAATTTGGATTATAAAAAAAAAAAAAAAATTATTTTTTATGATAAAAATAATTTTGTGTTAGATTTATTAACACATTTAATAAATTCATGTGGTAAATTATAAGCAAATCGATAAATAAATAATGAATTTTGAATTTTTCAAAAAAAAAAAAAATCCGATGGTTTCATTTTTTATGTTGTGCTCTTTACTTTAACATGAAAATCATAAAGCGAGAACAAAAATTTGGATTATAAAAAAAAAATTTTTTTTATTTTTTATGATAAAAATAAATGTATGAAAATGTATGTATGAAAATCACAAAGCGAGAACAAAAATTTGGATTATAAAAAAAAAAAAAATTTTATTTTTTATGATAAAAATAATTTTGTTTATTCGTTGTTTATTGTTTATAATAATTATGTATTAGATTTATTAACACATTTAATAAATTCATGTGGTTAATTATAAGCAAATCGATAATAAATAATGAATTTTGAATTTTTGAAAAAAAAAAAAAATTCGATGGTTTCATTTTTTATGTTGTGCTCTTTACTTTAACATGAAAATAACAAAGCGAGAACAAAAATTTGGATTATAAAAAAAAAAAAAAAATTATTTTTTATGATAAAAATAATTTTGTATTAGATTTATTAACACATTTAATAAATTCATGTGGTAAATTATAAGCAAATCGATAAATAAATAATGAATTTTGAATTTTTCAAAAAAAAAAAAAATCCGATGGTTTCATTTTTTATGTTGTGCTCTTTACTTTAACATGAAAATCACAAAGCGAGAACAAAAATTTGGATTATAAAAAAAAAATTTTTTTTATTTTTTATGATAAAAATAAATGTATGAAAATGTATGTATGAAAATCACAAAGCGAGAACAAAAATTTGGATTATAAAAAAAAAAAAAATTTTATTTTTTATGATAAAAATAATTTTGTATTAGATTTATTAACACATTAAAACAAAGCGAGAACAAAAATTTGTATTAAAAAAAAAAAAAAATTTTGTTTTTTGATTTTGTTATTCGTTTGGTCTGTAAGTATATTGAGATGAGAAAAAAAAAAAAAATTTAAAAATTTATTTTTTAATGAATTTCGAATCTTGATATTTTATTTGGTTAATGTGAGAATTTTGTATCAGTAAGAACAAAATTCCTATTCACATATAATTGGAAATAGGAACAAATAAATATTTGCACCTTTAATGAAAAAAATTAAACGAATAAACCTAAGTTTATCATATGAATTGTATTGGTTTGAAATTAAATTTAATACGAAAAGTTATAAATTAGTTCATAAAATGATTACAATTTTATGAGCAAAATCATAATTTACATTCTGGTTGATCCTGCCAGTAGTTATATGCTTGTCTCAAAGATTAAGCCATGCATGTCTAAGTACACACTCTCGAACAGTGAAACCGCAAAAGGCTCAGTATATCAGTTATGATTTATTAGATCGTATACATAGTTACATGGATAACTGTGGTAATTCTAGAGCTAATACATGCACATAATCACGGACCGCAAGGAACGTGTGCTTTTATTAGATTAAAATCAATCGATACATTAAGGTATATTTATATACTGTGTCGTTAATAAGATGAATCTGAATAACATGTAGATCGCATGGTCCAGTACCGGCGATAGATCTTTCAAATGTCTGCCCTATCAACTATTGATGGTAGTATCTAGGACTACCATGGTTGCAACGGGTAACGGGGAATCAGGGTTCGATTCCGGAGAGGGAGCCTGAGAAACGGCTACCACATCTAAGGAAGGCAGCAGGCGCGTAAATTACCCAATCCCAGCACGGGGAGGTAGTGACGAAAAATAACAATACAGGACTCAATCCGAGGCCCTGTAATTGGAATGAGTACACTTTAAATCCTTTAACAAGGAACAATTGGAGGGCAAGTCTGGTGCCAGCAGCCGCGGTAATTCCAGCTCCAATAGCGTATATTAAAGTTGTTGCGGTTAAAACGTTCGTAGTTGAACTTGTGTCAAGCACAGGTGGTACACCGTAACTGGGTTCGTACATCATCTTGATGCTATGACGTATTACTGTAGTGGCTTAAACGTAAGTTTATCCGCGTAATAAATCTAAATTAGTGCTCTTTACCGAGTGCTGGTCTAGAACAGTACAATTACTTTGAACAAATTAGAGTGCTTAAAGCAGGCCATTTGTGCCTAAATATTCTCTGCATGGAATAATGGAATAAGACGTCTGTTCTATTTTCAATTGGTTTTTAGATCAAGACGTAATGATTAATAGAAGCAGTTGGGGGCATTAGTATTACGGCGCGAGAGGTGAAATTCGTGGACCGTCGTAAGACTAACATAAGCGAAAGCATTTGCCAAAGATGTTTTCATTAATCAAGAACGAAAGTTAGAGGTTCGAAGGCGATCAGATACCGCCCTAGTTCTAACCATAAACGATGCCAGCTAGCAATTGGATGGAGCTACATATATGGCTCTTTCAGTCGCTTTCCGGGAAACCAAAGCTTTTGGGCTCCGGGGGAAGTATGGTTGCAAAGTTGAAACTTAAAGGAATTGACGGAAGGGCACCACCAGGAGTGGAGCCTGCGGCTTAATTTGACTCAACACGGGGAAACTTACCAGGTCCGAACATAAATGAGTAAGACAGATTAATAGCTCTTTCTCGAATCTATGGGTGGTGGTGCATGGCCGTTCTTAGTTCGTGGAGTGATTTGTCTGGTTAATTCCGATAACGAACGAGACTCAAATTTCTTAACTAGATGCCGGCAGGGTTATGGTGTAGAAACTTTGCAGACATTTTTGCCTCTGTTATACTATGCTTCTAACGAGGTGTGGTTTTAATACGTAAGAGTTGTTTGTAAGTGGAGTCATACCTGGTGGTTTGTCCTAATAAGACACTTGCTTCTTAAATAGACAAATTGCGTCTAGCAATATGAGATTGAGCAATAACAGGTCTGTGATGCCCTTAGATGTCCTGGGCTGCACGCGCGCTACAATGAAGGTATCAACGTGTCCTCCTAGTCTAAAAAGACCGGGTAAACCGCTGAACCACCTTCGTGGTTGGGATTGTGGACTGAAACTGTTCACATAAACCTGGAATTCCCAGTAAGTGCGGGTCATAAGCTCGCATTGATTACGTCCCTGCCCTTTGTACACACCGCCCGTCGCTACTACCGATTGAATATGTTAGTGAGGTCCTCGGAGGTGATCACCGTGATGCTTCTTGTGTTGTGGTTGTTTTACCAAAGTTGACCGAACTTGTATATTTAGAGGAAGTAAAAGTCGTAACAAGGTTTCCGTAGGTGAACCTGCGGAAGGATCATTAAAGAATTAAAGATCAAAACATTGAATAAAAATAATTGACCATTTCAGAAGTTCTGCAAATATAAATTTATCAATGATAATATTATATTAAGGATTGAAGTATTTCGCTTTTTGAATGGAAAAGACTGGTTTTTATTTCTAAACATAAAACAAATAATCACTCTTAGCGGGGGATCACTAGGCTCGTGGGTCGATGAAGAACGCAGCAAACTGCGTGAAGTTATGTGAACTGCAGGACACATGAACATCAACATTTTGAACGCACATTGCGGTCCATGCTAATAGTATATAATACTCTGCTTGGACCACATATGGTTGAGGGTCACTAATATTCGCTAAATAAATTATTATTTAACAATTTTTGATATGTAAATATTTTATTATATTTACAATATTGTATTAAACAATATTTGTGTAATAATAAATCGGTAAAAGACGCAAGTCATTTATATAATAATTTATGATGTAGTTTTTAAAATCCGTTTTATAATTATTAACAATAATTGTGACTTCAACTCATATGTGATTACCTCCTGAATTTAAGCATATTAATTAGGAGAGGAAAAGAAATTAACTAAGATTCCCTTAGTAGCGGCGAGCGAAATGGGAAAAGTCCAGCATTAAGTCCTTTTACTGATAACTGGTAGAATGGAAATTCAATGTAAAGGAGTATCTATCATCTTATGCATTTTGATTATATGTTCAAGTCCATCTTGAATGGGGCCATTTACCCATAGAGGGTGCCAGGCCCGTAGTGACTATAATCTTGTATAAGAAGATATCTCTAGAGAGTCGTGTTGCTTGATAGTGCAGCACTAAGTTGGTGGTAAACTCCATCTAAGACTAAATATAACCACGAGACCGATAGCGAACAAGTACCGTGAGGGAAAGTTGAAAAGAACTCTGAATAGAGAGTTAAACAGTACGTGAAACCACTAAGAGGTTAAACCCAATGAACCCGAACTTGTAAAAGAAGAGATTCATTGATATAATAATTGATTTTTCAATAAATTATATTATGCACTTTTCTTCTATTATCGCATTGCGATGTGTTATCAATATACTACATTTGTAGATATTTGTCAATGATTTTATATGCAGCTCCTTTCGCATTCACTTGTGAATGTTTCTTAAGGAACTATAAAAATATCTGCCAATATGATGACACATGTATCTGATCGTACGAGCATATTTGCAGCGTAATTCGTAACGGTTTATGTTAAATAAATGCAGTTTGAGTAATCGATCTTATCGGCAATGAAATGATTTGGGATACCTTTGGGACCCGTCTTGAAACACGGACCAAGGAGTCTAGTATATGTGCGAGTCATTGGGCTTTTAAGCCTAAAGGCGTAATTAACGTAACTAATATATGGGATTACATGTGATTTTATATAATTGCATCTTCATCCATGGGCGTTTTAATCAACTCATATTACTTATGTTTTATGAGTTAAAGCGTACTGT
>CAUVYM010000603.1:0-48511 GCA_963556165.1 Tipula helvola
CGGATATGAGTTTTGAGGTAGGTTGGATGGTGTGGAACATTGAGAAGTTTCTGTACTAATATCGTTTGATATTTTTTCCAACCATTCTAAAATCCTGCTGTTTGTAGCTGTGGTCACTGTGTCGGCATCACATAGCATTAGTTTCCCCTTAGGATTAAAGCTCGATTTTAATCAATAATTTAAAAAAAAAATCATTTAGATGTCGATAATAGGACATACTACAATTTTTAGATCTATATTAAATTTACAGGTATAACTAATTTGGTGTCGACGACCTAACCTTAAAATACCTTATTAAACAACCCACGTTATGTGTGTGGTTGTAAAATAGAATTGGGAGCACGTGTTACTGTTATTTTAATCAACCAAACTAAATTGGCCACAAATAGGTTAATTAACAAATTGAAATAAAAATCGATATCAAAAATACCTAAGTTTTAGAATTTAGCATCTATCTGATCATTGCGCCACTCCTTTAGTTTTTTGGTAAAAAGCAATTGATCACCAAAAAATGTAGTTGATTGCTTTTCAAATATTGTATGGATATTTTCAAATTCTATTGCCTCTAAATGGATTACTTTTGTAATGCCGTAATAATTTGATGACACTAATTGTTGATTCCGACAGCTCCCAGATTCGAAGCAATTGACTAATTTCATCTATTTCGTCTGTAACGCAAATGAAAAAATAGTTCTCAATTTCAACCACCTCACTATTTTCCTCCCCCATTTTATTTTTATGCACTAACTATTAAATAACGGTAATAGACGTATTAATTATTGTGTATCACTATTCACTAAATATTATTATTTAACTGTTTCACGTTTATATTAGTTAGATTGTTTCTAATATTTTTGATGTATATCAATAATGATAATATCGATAATCAATAATATATCATTAGAAATTTTCTAATAATTTATCGTTGGGTGACGACGAGGCAGTTGATAACTCCTATTATAGTTTGCTGCCGTGGGTGTCCTTCCCTCAGCCTGTATCCCTAAGCAGGGTTAGCTCGCTGAACATGCGGTTAAAGAAAGCAATACCCCAAAGATTATAATAAAATTCAGTGACGATTTTTGTTCAGAAAAGAAATCAAACAAGATGTTCCTCTAAAGTCGGTAGTATTGTGGAAGTTTATCTCATACATCTTACACTTCATATAATTTAAATAAAAACACATTAACTTTAACTTAGTTCTGTATATGATCTTTATTGTTTAGCTTACATTTTCTTAATGAATAAATTTTTGATTCAAGCATCTTATCAAATATTTTCAACGTGTTAATTTTTTTATCAAATCATCATTATTTAATTTACATAGTTTCAATGTACTTAAGTTCATTGTCATATGTGCTCACATTTTTGATATAATACGTTTTTTACGATTAATTTGACATACTAAAATAATACAATGTAATAATTAACAATAATTAATACAAAGCGGTTCATACATTACAGTATGCACTTGATGTAAAAAATAACAAATGACCGGCCGAAATTTGTTCAACAAAAGTCAAAAGTCCCAAAATCAAATGATTTTTCTCGAATGTCCGTTGTATGGCACTTAATGAAAGAATAATGAAATGGCCGGACCGAACCCAAGGTCATATAAATGACAAGCAATATTTGAATCAAATTTCTTCGGCGGAAAATCTTACAACATTTATTGCAACAATTGCTTGTTATTTATATGGCCGATCCCAGGGTTAGGCGATTTCATACGAAGTATTGACACTTAGAATTTTATGAAATAAGGTTAACCACCCCTTAATTCCCTGAAACACTTCCTTCAGTAGAACATTGATTGGTTAACCAATAGTTTATAGTCAACCACCAAACATAGGGAGATCTACCAATAATGCCAATTATACGGTTTAAAACGTTTCTGATCAAATTCTAACATTAAAGGTTCGCTTGATTCACATAAAAATCATACGAACCACATCATCCATTTGTATTTATGAAATAAAAATAATTTTTAAAAGTAGCAGAAATCGAAAAATTTGGAGATCACAAAATAGCCAGAAATCAGCCATCATAGAGCTTAAAAGCTTTAAATTTTTATTAAAGCAGGAAATTATTTGTTTTCGACAACATTTTCGGTACCGTGTCATCCTTAAAATAATAAACCAATTTCCAAAGCTTTTCTTCGAGCATACTTTGAAAGCTTTAATGTAGCTTTTATAATCCATCGATAAGAAATATATGAATATAAAAGTGACTAAATGCATAATAAAACGAAGAACTTTTAAAATTTACAGAAAATATTAAATCGTTTGAAAAACATCCGGATTACACCCATATACAAATAATACGTAAATTAGATAATCCAATTTGTCATTTAATAAAAAAAGTTGCAAAAAAATGTATAATTTCATATGCGATTTAAAATATACAAAGTTTCAAAATAAAAATGAAATAAAATAGTTAATTTAAATAAATTGCTTTTCTTGTTGTGCTTTCGGAAAATAAAAAGTTAAATAAAAAATGTTACTTCTTTATTAGTTTATTACCTTCTGATATGAAAAAAATAAAAATCATAATCTCATCTATAGGGACGATTCATTACGTACCAAATCCAAGTATACATTTTTTTTAATTTAACTAGAGTTTAATTTAACCCTTTATATTACAACCCCATCCATCCAAACCTTACTATGCTTTCGTTTTTATATCGCTTTAATAAAAAATAAAACTTTTCAATGAACAAAAAGCTAATTTTCTTCCGTTTCAGTTTTATTTGAAAGCATTTTTTTTTTTTAGAATATTAAAAGAACAAAATGATAATGAGAAGAAAATGAGGAAAAACTTACATTCATCTGGTGGATGTGAGAGATACACATATATTTTGTGAAAGGATGCTAATTATAAAGTTAAATAAGAAAATGTGGGGGAGCAAAGTTATGTGCGGGGTTACAGAGGATAGATGTTGATTTCCTTATAACACGAAGTTAAACGAAAAGTGTTAAAGATCTTATATAATTGCATATGGAATTATCGAATTTATATCATTTTAACAATTGGAAAATTAATCAAGATTTATTGTAAAAATACAAAGGGCTGTGTAATAGGAATTTAATAATAACTAGAGAAGCCGTTGGTACCGAATTGTAACTCCAAGATTGTTTCCTCAATAAATAATATCAATTTTGCACCAACGAAGTTAGTATCATGGTCAATAACTTCTTGGTCACATATTTTCATCAAGGAACCCAGAAGTTTTGGTGCGCCATGCTGAGTAGTAAAGTGGTTCCTGGATGTTGTGTGGTATAATCGCCACTGGTACATTAGTATATTCTTAATAGTTCCATATTTGATAAACAATTAGCACAAATATATGATTTGGCTAATAAACTTTATTTTAATTTTAAACGCACATTCTGCTACACAAAACTACCGCTAGAATAACATAAAATAAATTTAAATTCAAAATCATGTTGATCTAGAAATCTGAAACTTTATTAACCTTGCCATAACCAACAATGTTATTTACAAACTATTTGAATCCAAGAACTCTTCAACTTCGACGATTAAAAAAATAAATTCTTAATTTTAAATCCCAAATTCATATTCCAAATTTCAAATTCCAAATTTTAAATTCCAAACTAAAAATTCCAAATTTTAAATTCTAAATTCCAAACTTCAAATTCCAAACGTTAAACTCCAAATTCCAAATAACAAATTTTAAATATTAAATCTTAAATTTCAAATTCCAAATTTAAATTTAATTTTAAATTTGAAATTCCAAACTTAAATTTTAAGTTCCAAATTCCAAATTTAAAATTTTAAATTCCAAATTCCAAATTTTAAATTCCAAATTTCAAATTTCAAAACCTACATTCCTAATCCTAAATTCCGAAATATAAAATTTCATATTCCAAATTTAATATTTCAAATTTCAAATTCTAAACTTCAAATTCCAAAGTTCAAATCTCAAATTTCAAATTTAAATCTTCAAACTACATATAAATTCCAAATTTTAAATTCCAAATTTTATATTTTAAATTTTAAATTTCAAATTCCAAACTATAAATTTCAAACGTCAAACTCCAAATTTTAAATTCAAAATTCTAAATTCCAAATTGAAATTGTTGAATTTTAATTTAATTTTAAATTTCAAAACCCACATTCCTAATCCTAAATGCCAAAATCTAAAATTTCAAATTCCAAATTTCAAATATTTAATTTCAAATTTTAAATTCCAAATTCCAAATTTTAAATTCCAAATTTCAAATTTTATTTTTCAAAACCCACTTCCAAATTTTAAATTCCAAAATCTAAAATTTCGTATTTCAAATTTCAAATTCCAAACTTGAAACTTTAAATTCAGAATTTTATTTCAAACTTCAAATTTTAAACGACAAACTCAAAATTTCAAATTCCAAACCCCAAATTTCAAATTTTAAATTTCAGATTGCAAATTCTAAATATCAAATTCCAAATTTCAAGTTGCAAATTTAAAATTTCAAATTCCAAATTGTAAATTTATAATTTCAAATTCCAAATTTTAAATTTAAAATTCCAAATTTTAAATTTCAAATTTCAAATTCCAAACTTCAAATACCAAAGTTCAAATTTCAAATTAGAAATTCCAAACTTGAAATTTCAAACGTCAAACTCTAAATTTTAAATTCAAAATTCTATATTCCAAATTTCAAATTCTAAATTTGAAATCGAAAGTTTTAAATTTTAAATTTCAAATTCCAAACTTCAAATTCTAAGTTCCAAATTCAAAATTCCAAATTTCAAATTTCGAAGCACATTCCAAATCCTAAATTCCAAAATCTAAAATTTCGTATTATAAATTTCAAATTCTAAATTTCAAATTCCAAACTTCAAATGTAAATGTCAAATTCCAAATTCCAAACTTCCAATTTTAAACTTTAAATTCTAAATTTTAAATTCCAAGTTTCATTTTCTAAATTTTTAATTCCAAACTTCAAATTTCAAAAGTCAAACTCCAAATTTCAAATTCAAAATTCCAAACTTCAGATTCTAAATTTTAAATTTCAAATTCTAAATTTCAAAATTCAAATTTAAATTTTAAATTGTAAATAATTGCAATACTTCAAATACCAAATTTTAAATTCTAAATTTTAAATTTTAAACTTCAAATTTCAAATTCCAACGTTAAAATTTCAAATTCCAAATTTAAAACTTTACACTTTAAAATCCAAATTTTCAATTCCGAATTTCGTATTCTAAATTTTAAATTCCAAACTACAAATTTCAAACGTCAAACTCAAAATTTCAAATTCCAAATTCCAAATTTCAAATTTTAAATTCCAAATTGAAAATTATAAATTTTAAATCTTAAATTTCAAATTCCAAATTTCAAATTCTCAGTTCCAAATTCAAAATTTAAAATTCCAAATTCTAAATTTCAAAGTCAAAAATTCACATTCCTAATCCTAAATGCCAAAATCTAAAATTTCTAATTCCAAATTTCAAATTTTAAATTTCAAATTTTAAATTCCAAATTCCAAATTTTAATTTCCAAATTCCAAATTTCAAATTCTAAATTTCAAATTCCAAACTTCAAACTTTAAATTCCAAATTTTATTCCAAACTTTAAATTTAAATTTCTAAACGTAAATTGAAATTTCAAATTCCAAATTGATAATTTGTAATTTCAAATTCCAAATTTCAAATTTCAAATTCAAATATTTAAATTTAAAATTTAAAATTCCAAACTTTGAATGACAACGTTCAAATTTCAAATTACAAATTTAAAACTGCAAACTATAAAATCGACATTTTAAATTCCAAATTTCATATTCTAAATTTTAAATTTCAAATTCCAAACTGTAAATTTCAAACGTCAAACTCCAAAATTCTAGATTTCAAATTCTCAATTGAAGATTTTAAATTTTAATTCTTAAATTTCAAATTGCAAATTGTAATTTAATTTTAAATTTCAAATTTCAATTTCCAAACTTCAAATTCTAAGTTCCAAATTCCAAATTTCAACCCACGATCCTAATCCCAAATTCAAAATTTCAACTTTCAAAACCCACGATCCTAATCCAAAATTCCAAAATCGAAAATTTCAAATTTCAAATTTCGAAACATACATTCGAAAACCTAAATTCCAAAACCCAAAACTTCAAATTCTAAATTTAAAATTCCAAATTCTAAATTTCAAATTTTAAATTTCAAATTTTAAATTCCAAATTTTAAATACCAAATTTCCAATTCTAAATTTCAAATTCCAAATTACAAACTTCAAACTTTAAATTCCAAATTTTAAATTCCAAATTTGATTCCAAACTTCAAATTTAAATGTCAAATTAAAAATTTCAAATTCAAAATTTTAAATTAAAAATTTCAAATTACAAATTCTCAATTGAAAATTTTAAATTGTAAATCTTAAATTTCAAATTTCAAATTCCAAACTTCAAATTCCAAGTTCCAAATTTCAATTTTCAAAACCCACGATCTTATCCCAAATTCCAAAATCTAAAATTTAAAATCCCAAATTTCAAATTTCGAAACACACATTCCAAATCCTAAATTTCAAAATCTGAAATTTAAAATTCCAAATTTCATATTTTAAATTCAAATTTTAAATTTCAAATTTCAAACTTCAAATTCCAACGTTCAAATTTCAAATTCTAAATTTAAAACTTTAAACTATAAAATCCGAATTTTAAATTCCAAATTTCGTAATTAAAATTTTAAATTCCAAACTTCTAATTTCCAACGCCAAACTTCAAATTTCAAATTCAAAATTCTAAATTTCAAATTCTAAATTTCAAATTCCAAATTTCAAATTTAAATTTTGAATTGTAATTAATTTCAAATGTACTACAAATGCCAAATTTTATATTCTATATTTCAAATTTGAAATTTGAAATTTCAAATTCAACATTTTAAATATCAAATTACAAACTTCAAATCCCAACGTTTAAATATCAAATTCCAAATTTAAAACTTCAAACAATAAATCGAAATTTTAAATTTCAAATTTGATATTCTAAATTTTAAATTTCAATTTTCAAACTGGTAATTTCAAACGTCAAACTCCAAATTTCAAATTCAAAATTCTAGATTTCAAATTTCAAATTCTCAATTGAAAATTTTAAATCTTAAATTTCAAATTCCAAACTTCAAATTCTAAGTTCCAATTTCCAAATTTCAATTTTCAAAACCCACGATCCTAATCCAAAATTCCAAAATCTAAAATTTAAAATTCCAAATTTCAAATTTCGAAACACACATTCCAAACCTAAATTCCAAAATCTAAAATTTCAAATTACTAATTCCAAATTTCATATTTCAAATTCAAATTTTTAATTTCAATTTCAAACTTCAAATTCCAACGTTCAAATTTCAAATTCTAAATTTAAAACTTTAAACTATAAAATCCGAATTTCAAATTCCAAATTTCGTATTTTAAATTTTAAATTCCAAACTTCTAATTTCCAACGCCAAACTCCAAATTTCAAATTCAAAATCCCAAATTTCAAATTCTAAATTTCAAATTCCAAATTTCAAATTTAAATTTTATATTGTAAATAATTTCAAATGTACTACAAATGCCAAATTTTATATTCTATATTTCAAATTTGAAATTTCAAATTTCAAATTCAACATTTTAAATATCAAATTACAAACTTCAAATCCCAACGTTTAAATATCAAATTCCAAATTTAAAACTTCAAACTATAAATCGAAATTTTAAATTCCAAATTTGATATTCTAAATTTTAAATTTCAATTTCCAAACTGGTAATTTCAAACGTCAAACTCCAAATTTCAAATTCAAAATTCTAGATTTCAAATTTCAAATTCTCAATTGAAAATTTTAAATTTTAAATCTTAAATTTTAAATTCCAAACTTCAAATTCTAAGTTCCAATTTCCAAATTTCAATTTTCAAAACCCACGATCCTAATCCCAAATTCCAAAATCTAAAATTTAAAATTCCAAATTTCAAATTTCGAAACACACATTCCAAATCCTAAATTCCAAAATCTAAAATTTCAAATTACTAGTTCCAAATTTCATATTTCAAATTCAAATTTTAAATTCCAAACTTCAAATTTCAAACGTCAAACTCCAAATTTCAAATTCAAAATACAAAACTTCAAATCCTAAATTTCAAATTCCAAATTCTAAATTGCAAACCGTATAAAATCAGGCGACTTTACCATAACAGATAATTCGGAATTCGTGAGTAAATTCAAACCGTTATTAATAATTTTCTGGTTTTCTATAGGTGTCAATAATGTTCTATTTCCAATTTGATTTTTCTTCTGTCGACCAATTCATTGCGTCGTTATCATTACATTTCTCAACCAATCAATGTAGAGGAAATCAATTTTATTATTTGCGCCTTTCAAATCAAGTCAGTGGTTAATTTTGCAGATACTCAATTATTGTGTTGGACTACGTTTAACATTACGGTGGTTTGGTTGGGAGAACATGCACGAAAATGAAAGACGCATACTTGGCAATCCGAGAAAGCGAAATTTTACGAGACAAATGGGGATACGTCACATCCAAGCTTTACCTAGCAGATTGTGTAACACGCGAAGATCCTAAGCCCAATTGAATTAGCAAATTATCTGCTATGGTGGATTGAACCTGCATTTTTATTAGCAGTACCTTAGGATTGGCCAGGTATCCGGAACCAAGAAACGAGCAATCAATCTAACTAAATGTCCTAATTCATCACAATCAGTAAAATTAATCACCAAATACTCCAAGATCATCAACGTTCTGACAATAATCCAAACATTTTTTGTGAGGAAATGTAACTCAAAAGATTTTCGAGAATTAGCATACTAAAATATACACAGAAGCAGTATTTTAATGAGAAAATTCAAACCACTTAGAAGGCATTAAATTCATCTCTGGACAATATAAGAGTACTACGAATAGGTAATCGCGTCGAGAGAGCTGTTGCACCTAATGATACTCTTTACCCGATAATATTGCTTTCAAAATACGCGATTACGACGAAGCCGGTAATCAAATATCGTATTAGAAGACTTTGAACGCCAACCGATAATCAAATAAAGGGCAACCTGCCAAAGAAAAGAGTTAAATAAATTCTCAACCGATTATGATGAAATTCGACAAGTGAGTTGGAAATGGGATTCCAAAATGATTTTTGGATGAAGTTCTAGAATATGGTAAAGTATGATGGAACTTGGCCATTTCTTATCCGATTTTGATGAAATTCAGCATGTACGATAGAAATGAGACTCTAAAATGTTTGACGTACTGGAATATAGGCAAGTATGATGGAACTTGCCTATATCTCAACCAACTATATGATGAAATGCGACATGTGCGTTGAAAATGGGGTCAAATTTTACACAAGATCCATCCTAATGGGCCATATTCCAGAACTTTATCTAAAAATCGTTTTATAATCCCATTTCCATCGTGCATCCTGAATTACCCAAAATCAGATGATAAATGACCAAGCTCCTTCCTAATTTCCCATTTAGCAGAACTTCCTCTAAAAATCATTTAAGATTCCCGTTTCCATTGGAAATGCTGAATTTCTTCAAAATCGATAACAAATTGAATCCCAAGAAAAATTTTATAAAAAAAAATTACAAAACCTTAGTTCAAATGACACTTCACTACAACGGACAATTTTTGGTCCCGTCGATGTCCATTGTAGTGCGGTTTCTCTGTATCTGGTAATTAGTTGAGTCGTCAGTGGTTTTGTTCACATCAACGATTAGTAGCTTTATTGTGCAGTGAAGCCTAATATCGAATTCCAGTCCACTGGTACCTTTTTTTGAAAAGTACTTCAACGCATTGTTAAAAATCAAAATTTCCTGTAAACAATAACCGGTTAAACACTTTTCAGAATATGAAGCTCCTTCGAAGTATGTACATTCAAAAAAATATTTGAGTCCTTCAGTATTTATTAGTTTATTAATTCAATAAAAACCGTTTTAATAATTTTCCAATTAATTCTTTCCAAAAATCAATCGAAGTAATATGAGAGATTGGCGGTTTATGATAACTGCGGACGAATAATGAAAATGTGTATAAATCATCCCACATAAAAAAAAGAACAACATTAATAAAATTAAAACAACTCGAAACCTCAAAATATACACACACAAAATTAATGCATTTATGTGTTTCGAATTAATTTATGTATGCTATTATACCATTTATACGTAAAAGCATATTATGTACAAGAGGGCAAAATAAAAAAAAAATATTCAATTCAGTTAAAATTTAAACAACAACAAAAATATTTATCATAATATTGTAACCATTTTATGTTTTCATAATAATAATTATTATTATGTTAATTATGTAATATTATGTTGTGGTAAAAAATTATATATTTTTTGGTTACTTTGTAATGTGCTTCAATATAATTGATTAATTTGCTTTGGGATTTAGTTTATTATGTACCCTATCGATTTGTCTTTTGATTTTCGATTATTTACTGTCTTCAAAATTTTTCTATATTTAATTGGCAAGTAATTAAATATTTTACTATTTTGTACAAACAAATATTCTTGTATGCCTGTCGAGAGCTTCATTTTCTGTATCGACAAATCTTGATTTGTAAGCAAAGACAATTTATTTATTTACGTTTGCCTTTAAAATTAAAAAGTTTGCTAATGACAAAATGATTCAAAATACTTAAAAGAAGTGTTGTCAAGGAAAAAATGTGAAAACACAAATATTGTGGTGTTCGCAGCACCTCAAGGTACTCAAAGTGTATATGTAAAAAAAAAGGAAATTTAATTGCAAATAAAAAATAAATAAATAAATAACTTATTTAGTTTTAATTGGAAAAGTTTTATTACAAGACACTTTTCTTCTCTACATAGAACAGAGATTTTCGAATCTTGAAAATGAGTAGAATTTTGTAAGCACTACAATAAAATAAAACTTTACCTACTTCTTTACAGATTGCAAAACAATGAGAAAACGAATGTGAAAGTGTTTCATTTTTGTAGAAGCTCTCAGACTCAAATAATGAAGGAGGCATAACCTATAAACCATAACGAATATCCACTCATATTCCACGTTTATTTTCATAAACAATTCAAAATTAGTCCCCGCGTAAAACATTACAAACCACCGCGTCTCCCTATAGTGATTTTGCCCAATAACAGCTAGTAGAAATCAAACAGGTTTAGTAACGAATGCAATGGCAATTAGCACCATTTTCAATTAAAGTGCAATTACATCAAATTAAGTTACTTTGTGTACGTAAATAATTTAATTGAAAATAAAAATATACGAAGAGCATAATTATCAAGAATTTTGCAAGTTCAGTTTCGATTTGAATGAGAATTACGAAAAATTTAATTATTTTCCAGTCAAAGTCATCAGGCTGTTTATATAGAAAGCAACCATGTAGTTAAGTATTAGCGAATTATACGCAATACATATTAAATCCTTAATAATTTCAATTTTATTTTATTTAACGCAAAACTGCGATTTCTATTTGAAATTAAGGTTCTTTTGGTACATAACCAGATAATTCAAAATTGAAATTATTAATAATTTAATATGTATTGCGTATAATTTGCTAATACTTAACTACAAGGTTGCTTTACATATATGGAAAATAATTAAAACTACAATTAGCAAGCAATTCAGTCGCTATATCCTGATGAGATTGCCTGGAAATCCGGGATTAGCCCCATGGTAACTTTAGAGTAATTTAAATTTGTATTACATTTGTAATAAAATTATTCGACTTATGCAACAATAGTATGCAACAATAGTAAGTTGTATGCAACAATATTCCGAGGAAAAAAATCACTCAAGGCTTTTTTTTGTCCTTTCAGCTTCATCATGCACCTGGATCACATACACGCTCTAGTAACAAATTTCTTACTAAATTTTTCAACATATCGTTTTAGCATAAAAACTATGAATGTTTATCTGACCAACAACAATTCTTTCACTCATGTCTCACATTCACACAAATAACAATTTATTGCGGGTTCTTGTTTCATGTTTTGAATTATGTTATCTGGTTTCATCGGTGGTGGTGGTACAATAAAATTTGCATTGTATACGTCCATGCTCAATGTTGTACTCTTATAGAGTGAGTTTTTATTTCGAGTGTCTGCACTCAAATTATAAATTCAACCCAGGCGGCGAAAACTGGGTATTCAGATACGTATTCTTCAACCCAGGAAACAGTAGTACCAATAGCGGTACACAAATGGAACATTCAGTTTGATGGATCACCAACTGGAGTAAATATCGCACGATTTATCTTTCGAGTTGAACATTTGGCGCATTCTCATAATATTTGCTTTAGTCGTCTTGTGCTTGACTTGGGTTTTTTACTGAAAGAAGTCGCTCGTGAATTTTATTGGCATTACTTAGAACGTAAAAAAGAAGTAACATGGATACAACTGCGAGGAGCTCTCATAGACCGCTTTAAAGATAGGCGTACCGATACCGACATCCGTAGAGAGTTAGATGGACGAAAACAAAGAGCACCAAAAGAAACGTTCGTAGAATATTATAATGAAATGATGGCATTGACGATGGCCTTACAAACACCCATCTCCGATTCAGAATTCAAAAATATACTTCTCCAAAATATGCGTCCTGGTTTACAACTTATACTTGCTGGGAAGTCATTTTCGACGATTCCAAAATTAGTCAGTCATTGTATCGCAACTGAGGATTCATGGCGACGTTTAAAGTAAAATCCTGAACAAGGCGTGCCACAAGGACGGAATGTAAATGAACTGGGTTATGAAAATACTTACGAAAGTACGAATGAGAGATACCCCACCGTTTCAGCAACTTACTGCTATAATTTAGCAGTTCCAGAGTTTTAATGGTTTAGGTTTAGAACGTATACACAACTGTTATCACACTCCATAGATGTCGGAGATACCCCTCCTATAAAACAACGACATTACTCTGTCTGTCCTGTCGTTCAGGCCAAAATGTATGAAGAATTAGACAGGATGCTCCGGCTAGGATTCATCGAGGAAAGTAACTCAGCTTGGTGTTTCCCGATAACTATGGTGCGCATGTCCAATGGGAAAGCTAGACTTTGCCTGGATGCCAGGAAACTGAATGCCGTTACGTGTAAAGATGCTTATCCACTACCGCTGATAGATAGATTGATCAGTCGGCTTGATAAGACACGCTTTATGTCTAGTTTAGATCTCAAGGATATCTTCTGGCAGATACCGTTGGAAATTGCGTCGCATGATAAAACTGATTTTCCAGTTCCAGGACGATCTTTGTATCAGTTTGTAGTTATACCGTTTGGGTTATGCAATGCACCCCAAACCATGTGCAGACTGATGCATAAGGTCATCCCATATCACTTACACGATCGCGTTTTTGTCTATCTCGACGATCTTTTAATTACTTCATCTTCTTTCGAAGACCATTTGTCTCTGTTAAGTGAGGTTGCGAATCGTCTAAAAATATCTGGTCTCACAGTGAACATCGAGAAAAGCAAGTTTTGTTTGAAGAAGCTTGCCTATTTAGGTTATGTTGTTAGTGATGGTTGCTTGAAGGTTAACCCTGATAAAGTTCGAGCTATTTCAGAATTCCCACGTTCAAAGACGGTACGCCACATAAGAAGATTTTTAGGGGTGACTGGTTGGTATCGCCGATTTATAAATTGTTACTCGACTTTAGCAGCTCCACTTACAGAGCTATTGAAAAAAGGCAAAAAGTTCCAATGAAATGACCAGATCCAAGCATCATTTGACTTATTAAAAACGGCCCTCATTACTGCCCCTGTTTTGGTGAATCCAAATTTTTCTAGGCACTTTTATATACAATGCGACGCTGGCACAACTGGAGTGTGAAGTGTCTTATTTCAAAAAGGTGATGATGGTTCAGAAAACTCAATCGCATACATGTCTCAAAAGCTGAACGCGGCTCAGCTTAATTGTTCTATTACTGAATTGGAGTGCTTGGCAGCCGTGCTAAGTGTTAAAAAGTTTCGCGCTTATGTCGAGGGGCTTCCATTTACCATCATCACCGACCACTCCAGTTTGAAGTGGCTCATGTCACAGAAAGACCTTTCTGGGAGACTTGCACGTAGGAGTATGAAGCTCCAAGGCTTCAATTTTAATATTGAATACTGCAAACGGAGCAATAATTCAGTACCTGCTACCTGGTGCATTATCTCGTGTTCATTCTGATGAAATTAATACCATTGATCTGGTGAATTAAAAGAATAGTCCTGATTCCGCAATACAGGCATTACATATTAACTTATCTTCCAGTGCTTTTTAATGTTCCAGTTACCTAAAATTAATAGAGTCAATCAACAAAAATCCACAAGCTCTCAATTTGAAGATACATGATGGAAAAGTCTTTATTAATGTTTCACCTGGGATAATGTATCCATATACTGGACATCCTGAATGAAAGTTGGTAGTACCTGATTTGCTAACAGTACCTTTACTCAAACAAGCTCATAACGTTTCATCATCTGCACATATGGAAATTTCTAAAATTTTAGAGCGATTAAAAAGACATTATTATTGGTCGAGTATGTACCGAGACGTTAAAAACCACATATATTCATAATATATTCCTAACTCCATTTTACGTTCTCCAATGGGTCAGCAAGTCGTAGAATATCGACCGTGGCAAAGGATCTATGTAGATTTTTTAGGACCTTACCCTCGGTCAAAGAAGGGAAATACGCACATATTGATTGTACTAGATCACTACCCGCGGTTTGTACAAATCAAAGCAATCCGACAAGCAACCGCTTCTATCTTAGTAGAATACTTAAACCGGGAAATTTATCATGTTTTTGGCGTTCCTGAAAGCCTTGTTTCCGATAACGGTAGACAATTCGAGTCGATTCTATTAAAAGACCTTCTGGAAAAATATAAAATTAACAATATGTTTACACCGAAATACTCACCGCAACCAAACGCTTCGGAACGCGCTAATAGATCCATCTTGGCAGCAATTCGCGCTTATATCGGAGAAAACCATCAAAATTGGGATGGTCATCTGAATGAAATTGCGTCCGCTTTACGTAATGTTATACCCGATTCAACCGGATATACTCCGCATTTTCTTGTTTTTGGACAACATTACATGTCTCATGGTTCAAACTATGATTTTATAAGGAAATTGGAAGAGCTAAATCCTAACAGTCAAAGAAATGCTAAGAGATACAACCTGAGAAGTCGTGAACGCCGATTTAGTGCCGGTCAAAAAGTTTTTGTTTGGAATTTTGCATTTAGCGATACAACAAACAAGTATTCAGCTAAATTGCCTGGTAAATTTCCAAGAGCTCATATTGTTAAACCAGTCGGAAATGTAGCTTATGAGGTAGCAGATGAAAATGGGAAACGGTTGGCTATCTATCATACAAAAGACATTCGGTACGTAGCTAATAAAAATTATTTTAGGTTGCTGTATATCATTCAATATTTCATTCTGTATTTTCTTTGCCCGGCTTGATGAGACATCTCTTGGGTGTGAGTCGTCCCCACGATTTTGTAGCGATCGACGTTGATCGATCGCTCCAATTTGCTCGATGTGTCAGACGGTGCGCATCCCTGATTGATTATTATTTTTTTTATTAATGAATGACCAATACATACGATTTAAAAAAAAAAATTATTTAAGTGATTTAGGAGAACTAACTGGTTGATCCCGTTGAAATTACTTAGGTGGGGCGATCAATTGTTGAGCTTGACTATAAAATGGAATAAATTTGGATATACGAGGCGGAATTTTTTTAAATTATCTTTTGAGTTGGATGTGATATAGATAATTAGTTTTGGTGGTCATTTTGCATTTGTGCTGAGAGTTTTTTTTTATTTAAATTAAAAATTAAAATAAAAACAAAAAAATAATAATAATAAAATATTTCAAATGGATATTAAAAATTTGAAAATGCATAATATTTATTTGATTATAATCAAATATAAGTTTATTTTTGCTAATTAATAGTCGATTTAGTTTTGAGTTTTAATTAAGTTATGTAGTTTTTAAACTGAGGCTTTTCCCGTTTGATTTGGAAAAACCCACTCATTTCCCGGCTTAGTATGACCACACCAAAGCCTCTGAATCTGTATTTTTTTCTGATAACACCCAATAACAAAACTATTGGCAATGTTACAATTTAGAGACACATCTTTATTTTCCGTATCCCTATACGACGAATTGTTTTCTGGTTTTCGCCCTTTGTTTTTGAAGTATTTTTGATTCTGTCATATGCCTACTCGTGTAGTTGCGTAATTTTCGTTACATCGCTGTATTTAACTAGTTCATTTGTAGGTATTTGTTGTTCGGTTGTGTGCGCTGATTGTGTTTGTTGTTGAATATATTGTTTTTCTGATTCCTGCGGTATTTTTGGTTGTTGCTGTAACAACCAATCTGTCTGCTCTCGTTGTTGCAGTGACAACTCAACAAATAAATGAACGATTGCATATATTGAAAATGCAGAACCGCCCTAATAAAATTACCCAAAAACTGTGAAAAAGTTGATTAATTTTCGATATTTGCCATCTATTGATTTTTCAGGAAGAAGAATCGGTGACTGTAGTTCTTTTTCAACATATAGTTTCCAAAATTAAATTTCCCTTGTCTAGCATGTGTGATAAAACTCAACCCATTGGTGATAGTACATACTTTATTTTTCTGGGAATAAGGCCCAAGGGCTTAACTTTTTAATTTTTTTTATTTTTGGACGATTTGGTGTAGAGCGGTTATTCGGGTTAACATTTTTGAAATGTGGTTCCATTTCATTTTTAACTTAAAATCGTGTACCCATCTACCAGTTTAACTCTTTGTTCGGAGAATTGAAATTCCCAGTATTAAGAAAATACTTTGATAAAAGAATTCATTTTCTTTATTGTTGTAATCTAATAAATTTATTTTTTAGCCTAGAGTGGTGCAGGCTCGTTTGGCTGTTGGTGGACCAACTGGGGGTGAACCTAGTGTAGATGAAGCTGGTGCTATTGGACCTGTTGTGGTTCGACCTTAACAATTGTATAGTTAATTATCAGTACAATTTAGTCTGCTATTGTATTTATATTTAGCCTCTGCTTCTTAATACCCAATTAGTTTAATGATCAGAATCTGATGTTAAAGTGACAAAGTCCCAGAATTAATTTCAGAGAAAGTTATAAAATTATCTCTTAGAGTTAATTCTAAATTACTTGCTTTTTTATTAGTGTAACCACATTCCACCAAATAGGTGCTGCATTTGGTATACTCAGAACCAACGTTTTACTTAACTTTAGACATAAACTAGTTCCAAATAAATTTAGGACTGTTCGGCAAACCTTATCTCTTGGTATACATCTGGTAACACTTAATTTAATGTTGGATGTATTTCTGAATTCAGATGATGACTAGTGTGATCTTGTGAATAGGAGGATACTAATTGGATTTATTACACTGTTTATTACACTCGATAGATTTTGAATGTGGTTCGAATTGATGACAACTTCCTTATAAATAATGAGTATCTAATAAAATAATTTAATTTAAATTTTCAGAGGGATGAATGACCTTGATGATGTATTTAATTAATTACTTTTGCTATAGCCATTTTAACAACTAATCCATGAGGATGTTCAGAGCTTAAGAATTTTTAGTTTATTTAAAAGCAGTAGTTGGCGATAATTAACTAATTTAGATGTTTATTTTCAGCAATATTCGGAGAAACCCAATGCAGATTTCCAGAAACTTTGTGTCGAATTAATTTGAGATTTAAACCATTAATTGAAGCTGGGTAAAATTATTACCTATGTTCTAAAGTTATTTTTATAGAATGTTTTGCTGAATGGTGTGTAAGTGCTTTGATTGACGGATTGGGTTCACTGGGTTGGACTGGATTGGGTGGGACTGATTGGGGTCAGAAAACTTCAATGCTATTCATCCAGCGCAGTATCGCCTGGTAATGGTTAATTGCTTTTATTTTCGGCTGGGATAACACGAACTGCTTTACCGATTTCTTTTGTTCTGGAAACATTCGGCTGACATTGAAGGATTCTGCATTATCGATTTTTTTATTTGCAGCTAGAAACTTTCAAATAATTTTAACAGACCACATTGCAATATTTATGTTCTAAATGTGTTATTTTGCATCTTTCTTTAGTTTACACACGATGATATTTGACCAAATTGAAGTCGTTGCGTTTTTTCTGGTGTACTATATATATAATTTAAACGGGGTTTGTATTGTCTTCGAAAACTGTGCTTCTAATTAATTTAAAAAAAATCTTTCATTCTATCATATCAAAAGACGAATAACCACGTTAGGGTTTCTATTCGATTAATCAATACAAATCTTCAGACATTCCTTTGTTAGCACTTATCAATAATTAATTACATAACATACAATTACACACACACAAAAAACAAAAAATAAATCAACAGAAACCCTCAAAACCCACAGCAGAACACACAAAGACAATAGCTAATGAAATGTGAAAAACTAAAATAAAAAATTTAATCAATTTTCCAAATCCGGTTCGATAGTGTTGTTATGTATAAAAATCAAATCATTTGTAAAATAAAATTTAAAATTTGATATCAAACAACTCAAAAACAATTAAAATTGATTGGAGAGCTTTTTTTGTTTGCTATTGTTGTTGTATTATAAACGAGTATGTAGGTTATGAATTCGTTTACAAATCATCATCGAATAAAATAAAAATGTGTGCTGATTTGGAAAAAATTTAATGCTTTATATATATCTATGAGTATGCTGGCAAGACTTTTATAGTATAAAATATAATTGTGTTACAACGTCAAAATCCGTATATACATATACATATCCTGTATTCAATTAAAAGTAGTACTAGATTTTTTTGCTTGCCAAAAAATTATTTTTCTTCATTTTATCCATAAACAGCAAGCAGCGCATAGTGTATAACAACATCATTCAGGCTAGGTTCATTAAAATAAATCAGTTTCCTGTTTGCTGTAACAATAATACATAATAATATGTACAACACAACATTGTAATAATAGTTTGGTGTATAAAAGTACGAAGAATATACCAAAACTATACCCAAGTAAGAGATATAAATGTAAATTTTATTAAACAGTGAAATGCTGGAATACAAAACAACAATAATGGATATAAATAAATAGTAAATATAGCAACAACAAAAAAATAATAAACTTGGTGTATCATAGAAATAAGAAGACGACAAGAACAATAACAACAGCAGGATAATTTTCTTTTAAAGTGCATACAAAACTTACGGAATAAAAGTAAAAAGGAAAACAAAAAATTATTGTGCTGCATTAAGAAGACTGCAATGATAAATTGCAGCTGGATACCTTTTGTTTGGGTGCAGTTTTACGTTTTACTTTGATTGTAATTGATAAGGATTATACATTTTTAAAGGAAACATCAACTGTTTACGATAATTAGGTTAATTACACGTAACCGGTTTGCAGCATAATGAAATAAAGGTTCATAAGTTAATTACCTAGATAAGTAGTTAGTTATTAACAACTTTAGTCGTTATCTGACCCTCTTTTTCTGTATTCTACTTGTGATAAGTCTCTAATCACCTAAATCTTGCTGAAATACACTTTTTGAGTATCCGATTTTACCATCTGTTAGTAATCTTTACCTATGTTAACATTATCTTCACTGGGTCAACCAAAAAGTTGGCAGTTGAGGCTCATGAAGTTATTACTGTTAACTATTTGCACATTACTGAAATATTATTCTGTTAAACTAAATCCTAAAAGCTCTAAAATTGAAAGCTCTGTACAGTTTTGTAAAACTTAACCTCCAAATTTTAACGGATTTAATAATAACAACGTCTCATTGAGTATTTTGACAAAAACAATATGTCACGTTAGTGTTTAGTAAAAAGTTTAATATAAAATGAGCACTTTGATAAAGCGTTAGAATGTGAGACCGAATTACTCAGTGTGGTTTGGTACTGGTTTGTTCTATACTTCAAAGCTCATAAAGCTCTATACAATTTTCTAAAATTAAATGTTCACATAAAGTGGCGCAATAAAGATGAGCAACCTCCAAATCACAATTATTAAACATTTTAACAGATTTGACAACAACAACATCGAATTAAGGAATTTGACAAAAACAAAATTTTAAAGTGGCATTTAGATAAAATGTTAAAATTTCAAACTGAGTTACTCCAGAATGTTGATAATTTTGAGCTTGTTCTTAACTTAAAAGTTCATAAGCTCAATCTTCAAAATCACAAATATTTCAAAATTTTTAAGATTTGACAACAACAACAACAAGATTGAAACATAATTACTCATAAAAATTGGTTTCTAGCTTATTCTAAACTTGAAAGCTCATAAAGCTCTTTACAATTTTCTAAAACAATATGTTTACATAAAGTGGCACAAGAGTGATGTGCAACCTTCAAATTCTCAATTATATTTAACATTTTAGCAGATTTAACAACAACAACATCTCATCAAGGATTTTGACAACAACAAAATATTAAAACAGGGTTTATTAAAATATTTCATGTAAAAGGTTTTTTAGATAAAATGTTAAAATTTGAAACATAATTACTCATAAAAATTGGTTTCTAGCTTATTCTGAACTTAAAAGCTCATAAAGCTCTTTACAATTTTCTAAAACTATATGTTTACATAAAGTGGCACAAGAGTGATGTGCAATCTTCAAATTCTCAAATATATCTAACATTTTAGCAGATTTGACAACAACAACATCTCATCGAGGATTTTGACAACAAGAAAATATTAAAACAGGATTTATTAAAAAATTTCATTTAAAAGGTTTTTTAGATAAAATGTTAAAATTTGAAACATAATTACTCATGAAAATTGGTTTCTAGCTTATTCTAAACTTGAAAGCTCATAAAGCTCTTTACGATTTTCTAAAACTATATGTTTACATAAAGTGGCACAAGAGTGATGTGCAACCATCAAATTCTCAATTATATTTAAAATTTTACCAGATTTGACAACAACAACATCTCATCGAGGATTTTGACAACAAGAAAATATTAAAACAGGGTTTATTAAAAAATTTCATGTAAAAGGTTTTTTAGATAAAATGTTAAAATTTGAAACATAATTACTCATGAAAATTGGTTTCTAGCTTATTCTAAACTTGAAAGCTCATAGAGCTCTTTACAATTTTCTAAAACTATATGTTTACATAATGTGGCACAAGAGTGATGTGCAACCTTCAAATTCTCAATTATATTTAACATTTTAGCAGATTTGACAACAACAACATCTCATCAAGGATTTTGACAACAACAAAATATTAAAACAGGGTTTATTAAAATATTTCATGTAAAAGGTTTTTTAGATAAAATGTTAAAATTTGAAACATAATTACTCATAAAAATTGGTTTCTAGCTTATTCTAAACTTGAAAGCTCATAAAGCTCTTTACGATTTTCTAAAACTATATGTTTACATAAAGTGGCACAAGAGTGATGTGCAACCATCAAATTCTCAATTATATTTAAAATTTTACCAGATTTGACAACAACAACATCTCATCGAGGATTTTGACAACAAGAAAATATTAAAACAGGGTTTATTAAAAAATTTCATTTAAAAGGTTTTTTAGATAAAATGTTAAAATTTGAAACATAATTACTCATGAAAATTGGTTTCTAGCTTATTTTAAACTTTAAAGCTCATAAAGCTCTTTACAATTTTCTAAAACTATATGTTTACATAAAGTGGCACAAGAGTGATATGCAACCATTAAATTCTCAATTATATTTAACATTTTAGCAGATTTGACAACAACAACATCGAATTGAGGATTTTGATAACAACAAAATATTAAAACAGGGTTTATTAAAATATTTCATGTAAAAGTTTTTTTAGATAAAATGTTAAAATTTGAAACATAATTACTCATAAAAATTGGTTTCTAGCTTATTCTAAACTTGAAAGCTCATAAAGCTCTTTACAATTTTCTAAAACTATATGTTTACATAAAGTGGCACAAGAGTGATATGCAACCATTAAATTCTCAATTATATTTAACATTTTAGCAGATTTGACAACAACAACATCGAATTGAGGATTTTGATAACAACAAAATATTAAAACAGGGTTTATTAAAATATTTCATGTAAAAGTTTTTTTAGATAAAATGTTAAAATTTGAAACATAATTACTCATAAAAATTTTTTGCTAGCTTATTCTAAACTTGAAAGCTCATAAAGCTCTTTACAATTTTCTAAAACTATATGTTTACATAATGTGGCACAAGAGTGATGTGCAACCTTCAAATTATCAATTATATTTAACATTTTAGCAGATTTGACAACAACAACATCTCATCGAGGATTTTGACAACAACAAAATATTAAAACAGGGTTTATTAAAATATTTCATGTAAAAGGTTTTTTAGATAAAATGTTAAAATTTGAAACATAATTACTCATAAAAATTTGTTTCTAGCTTATTCTAAACTTGAAAGCTCATAAAGCTCTTTACAATTTTCTAAAACTATGTATATGTTTACATAAAGTGGCACAAGAGTGATGTGCAATCTTCAAATTCTCAATTATATTTAACATTTTAGCAGATTTGACAACAACAACATCTCATCGAGGATTTTGACAACAACAAAATATTAAAACAGGTTTTATTAAAATATTTCATGTAAAAGATTTTTTAGATAAAATGTTAAAATTTAAAACATAATTACTCATAAAAATTGGTTTCTAGCTTATTCTAAACTTAAAAGCTTATAAAGCTCTTTATAATCTTCTAAAACTATATGTTTACATAAAGTGACACAAGAGTGATATGCAACCTTCAAATTCTCAATTATATTTAACATTTTAGCAAATTTGACAATAACAACATCGAATTGAGGATTTTGACAACAACAAAATATTAAAACAGTGTTTATTAAAATATTTCATGTAAAAGGTGTTTTAGATAAAATGTTAAAATTTGAAACATAATTACTCATAAAAATTGGTTTCTAGCTTATTCTAAACTTGAAAGCTCATAAAGCTCTTTACAATTTTCTAAAACTATATGTTTACATAAAGTGGCACAAGAGTGATGTGCAACCATCAAATTCTCAATTATATTTAACATTCTAGCAGATTTGACAACAACAACATCGAATTGAGGATTTTGACAACAAAACAAACTTTAAATTGGTATTTAGATAAAATGCTAGAATCTGAAACCGTGTTACTCAAAAATGTTGATAATTTTGAGATTGTTTTAAACGTAAAAGCTCATGAAGCTAAATTGAAAATTTATTTATTTCCAACCAGCAGCATGTATATGCGCAAATGGCTTATATCACAGAAATTAAATAAAAAACTAAAGATTAAAAGTTACTAAACAACATCACTATGTAGTTCTATTAACACAAAATATTTTAAAACAAACGCCTAGCGATTCGATTTTTAAATTCATCTCGGAGAAATATTAAAATCAAAACAATGCGCTACTGTGTTGAGATTTCGTTGAGTGCGCACTATAGAGCCATGGAATCTGTGATTGTTACTGCCAGTCGGAATATTAAGAAGCTCCCGGGGGCGTAAGTTCCGTTGAGGAGCATAAATATAAAAACGTGAAAGAATGTCAGGACGGTGTATTTTACCACAAATGATGTCACGCGCAAATATGGCCTAGCACTTAAAGATTGGAGATCCAGAAAACGACATCTGTATTATGGTGATATAGCCTGAAATTATTGTTACGCTTGAAAGACGGTAATTTTCTGCGAACAAATAACAAAAAATGTTTTTAAATACTTTCAATTCTGTTTGAATGAGACTCGTAGAACGGGGACCATATAACAGTCGCGTACTCAAGCTGTGAACGAACACACGAAGTGTACAGTGACTTGAAAGTTAATGTGTCGTGAAAATCCTTCGAATTTCTTTTAATAAACCCGAACATCGAAAAGGCTTTTGACTAACGTCATTTAGAAAGTAGTCCAAAACTACAAGGAACTTAGACCTGGAATAGGTGATTACGTGATACTTATTATCGACATTCAAATAATTAAGGTTAGCAAACACATCAACTGCAAAATGTGTTCAGACCCCGATGAAATTGATCGCGATCGAATTCACATGAGATAATTGTATATATTTTCATGTCGTCAGCACATAAAATACAGTCTGCGAATTTGAAGCAATCCACAACATTGTTAATGAACAATAAAAATAATAGTGGACCCAAGTGAGCACCTTGAGGCACCCCAGATGTTGCAATAAAACCTTCTGAGAACGTATCATTAATTTTGACATATATTTTGCGATCCGATAGATAAGACACAAACCAATAATTTAAGGTAATAATGTCGCAATTAAGTTCACTGACCTTATTCAATAAACTCCGGTGATTAAGTTTGTCGAATTTTTGGATCTATCTGCATTTTTATTATTGAACAGTCGACGATATTTAGGGCAAATACAATTGCCCAAACCGAAAATGAATAATTTTCCAAAGGTATTTTATCGGATTTTTGGGCAACTGAGCTTTGGGAGATTAATCGTGTCGTCTTTAAAAATACTCTAAAAATTAAACAATAAAATGTTGCTTTTAAATATCCCAATTATGTACAAATGGGGCAATTTTCACCCTATTAAAAATAATAATGAAAAATACTGATGGAACAACTGGGTTCATAAACATTAGCTCTGTTCCTAGCTGCTAATAGATATACATAACTAATTGTGGGTAGTTCTCTCAAGTTAAAGAAACACAACAAATATCACTATCTTGTTACAAATTTAAATTTAGAATAGAAAATCTTTCGTTAAAATATAGCGTAACGTTTTCAAATGAAAATTCGTAAATTAACTCGGAAAGCATAATCAAAATTTAAAATGTTTTTTATTCATTTTAAGCTGATGGAATTGAATATTGAAAACTAATTTAATTAAGCTTTTCCGCGTTTTTGATGTGTTGTAACAGCTACATATACTACATCGTATATGAGAGATTTGTAAACAAAAAATATTTGCAAAGCTCATTTGACAATATCAAAAATATAATGCGTACGCAAATAGGATTACAAATTTTCGAGTTTGTGTTAACATTATAAAGGAGTAAATGTTCGTGTTTCATATATGTCGAGAATATACCTTTCATCAAAAAGCACAAAACAGGAAAAGATCAACCCCATTTTAATGCTTAGATTCCCTATTTAATTGCTTGCCTTCAAGCATTAAAATGTATAATTTTGTTTTGTTTATTATTTGGTGTTGCTTTGTAAAAGAAACATGGTTCTCCCTTGTTATAAAGAATATGAGCTTTTCCATGTAACATACTTATACAGGTTTTTGGTACAAGTAAAGTATAAATTTAATTAAATGAACTTTGTGTTTTGATGTTTAAATATCTATAATTCACACATGAAATTTACAAATAAAATTTAAAACTAGAGTGATGTTTTGTCTGAATAGAGCCTAATACTTTTTTACCTAATATCTTTTTTATGTCGCAAAAATACGGTTTGGCCTTTAAGGTAGTTATACCCGGATAAACAAAAAAAAAATCAAGATCGGGTCCACCATAATATTTCCTCTCCGAATTAAAATTATTAAGCTTAAAAAAAACTTAAATACCATCACGTTCATAGGCTCGATATTTAGGCATCGAACAGGTATGTATAATCACAATTACAATATATCATGGAAATGTGGGAAAATTTAAAAATGTCTGGAATTTTAAGAACCATTAAATGTAATTTTAATTGTTATAATACATACATATGTACGTACAGTGTGTATAAGCACAATACGAGTAATCAAAGTTTAAAGCGATATAACCAAGTTTGTAATTCGGAGGCCCCTAACTCATAAGAGTTCATAATAATTTGCTTTTCAGTAAAAAATGTTAACCATCGGAATAAAACAAAATAATTAAGCAAAATGTTGTTGTTGTCAACATTCAATTGGTGTTGTTGTCAATTATTTGAGTTACTAATAATTTGTTTATTTTTAATATGTAGATTTTAAAGGCACTCGTAGATTACAGTGAAACCTCTATATATTAGACAGCGAAGGGACTGTCCAATTTATGGAGGTGTCCAATATAAGGAAAATTTCTTCTTTTATTAATAAAAAAATAATGGCGTGCACATCAAAATTTTTATTTTGAATTCAGATTAATTCCATAGTTAATTCAACATTTTCGCTGTCTGATTACTTTTGTTGTCCAATTTTCAATATATAAAGGTTGCCCAATATATATAGAAAAAGGAGCATTTTTTCAAGGGACTGAATGAAGTGTCCAAAATAGGAGGTTTTGCTGTATTTCTTTTGATACAGAGTGCTACATGAGCCCCATTAAAAGTGTATTTTTAGTATGTAACTGATTTATAAATCCAGAAGTCATCCCAGTGTGAAAAAATGTTGTATATGGCATCTGAACCCACATACATTTTGTACCACTAAATTTTCTACTTTTACTTGTCGTTCTCCTTCAAAAAGTCACCTACAATTTTTTTTTTTTGGTTTAGGGAATTTCGTAAAATCAGGAACACATTCTTCGACGGCTTTGAAAATATGTTGCATATATATCACGATACCCTTCTCCGAAAACACTTAACCAGCTCTAATCTCTAATCACCGCGGAACATTATGCAATACAAAATCAGTTCTTTAATAATTTAAAAAGTTGCATAATACATGTAATGTCAAGCAAGAATCTCCACTCTAAAACCCGAACATATCGAACCATGGGGAATACAAGCATCATGCACAACTAAAACCTGGACTTCAAAAATCTTTGTAGGACTCATATAATCGGGCAACCTTGAAACGTCCTGCAACCCAAAGCAATATTTAAAAATGTTCAACATTTATTGCCTAGGTAGCCTTCAAATAATTTCAAAAATTCCGATAATATGTGATTCTAAAAATATCAGAATACCGAAAAATTTCGAAAATATGAAGATAATTCGTAAATAATCTATTGAATGACTATGACCCCAAAATCAGAATTTCCTAGACACCAGCACGATTATCTGCCAATAACCCTTTAAATCCATCTAACTTTTTCGAAACACAGTTAGGAGGGACAACCATTTAGAACGTCGAAATTGAGCAGATTTTTAGGAATTTTATTGAAGGGGAAGAAATAAATGGAAATTGTTTAAAAAAACGTGTGCAACATTTTATCCCGAGCGGTTCGATAATCGCTGAACAATCTTTGGCACTGAAAAAACACCTCGCTGCTCATTAGTTTTCATACATGCGTTCGGCTCTCGGAGTATGATTAAAGGGAGTCTCGGAAATTAGCTCAAATTCTACGCATATTAAAGTAATTTTTACAGCAAAAAAAAATCCATTTTTTTAAGGTACTAAATAGTTGTCCCCTTTTATTAAATTACAAACGAATACAATTTGTATTACTTCTTTGTTAGTAAACATAAAAGCTCGGTTCACGTTGACATTTCTCCCATTATATCTGTTATGTATTTGTCGACAAAACCACATCAAAACATTTTTGGATGTATAGGGCACATTTTCTAAAGTGATTAGCTTTTGCCCTAAAATTTCCAAAAAAATTAAAAAATAAATAATTCCGATAATTAATTTGCCGTGAATTCTTACCTGTCGCTTACCCTTCTATTACACCACTAAATATTTCAAAAAAATTTTAAATAATGCGGCAAAAATTTCAATTTCAGAGCAGTTGCTACGTTATTGCAGGCATTGATGCAAACAAATCAACTAGTTCCGCCAGGCCCTTCTTAACCGTTGAGCTAAAAGGACTAAGCCCTAGGGCGCAACCGCTTTTGTGGGCGCCGATTTAAAATTGAAAATTTCAAAATGAATTCCAGCGACAAATACATATTACATTCTGAACACACAGATGATGTAGAATAAGTTTTAATTAAATAATGTTTGTATATTAAACTAGTTCATAATAAAGGGTGTCCCACAAGCTAGGAAATAGCGGCTTATAGCCGCCACCCATCCACTTTAATTTTCTTCGCGGAACCATAAACATTATTGTAAACTTGGTTTACAATGTTGCCAATGATTGGAAATTATTAAATAACAAAGTTGTCAAGTTACCATAAGATTCTTGTTCATAGAAGAAAATAGAGCCTAAGGATTTTTAAAATTTCAACGTATCTGAATTAATAGAGTATAGCGGTGTAAATTAACTATTGACTTTTCCCAGTATACCTGCGGCTTTACGAGTTTGCTTAAGTATTACGTGCATACATTTTAATGGTGGTATATCATTTTTCACTCTTAAGAGAATAAAAAGTTACCTGAAGGCGTCGTCGTTTGGACAAAGTCAAATGAATAATAATTTTAGTGTAGTATTCATAGAATCCGATTTCTTGGAAAATATTGATCATGAAGAGATCCAATTTTTACTAGCCCAGCCAGCTCAAATTTGCTAAGACTGCCCTGAGCTTCGATAATATTAACCCAAAATCTACTACAAATCTTTGACTAAACCTTAAGTTATTCTGTTCCACTGCGATTTAGAAAATAGTTAATGTTCATTCTGCGCGCAAGAAGAGCAAAAAAGCCACTTCGAATTGTTACTCAACAGCATTTACCTCTGTCCTTTCCATGGTGTAAAAAAATTAATCCATTTCCTTCTCCTGATTGGTGATTTAACTAACCTCCCCAGCAACAAGGCACATAAGCTTAGAGTACAATTTGAGAGCAATTGGACTTCCCACTAGGCTGGTTTCTTAGATTCTATTTTTTGTGTAGTAGAATCCAAGTGTGGGGTGGATGATGTGACTTTCGTTCCTGATACACTAAATGTTACTGTTCCTCAGCGAAATTTATGAGTCATATGTGGGCTTGCGTACTGAAAACACGTTTGGAGAGTACTTACTCTGAGTTCTGAAACGAGCATGCTGAATGATTTTGTATTCTAAATATTCCCTTTACCTTTAATTCTCTTTCCGACAGACGGAATCTGGGAGGTGTTTTCTGCTAATATTTTAATGGCATGTGTCTGGCGGAGCCTTAGGAACAAGGTTGCTAACCTGTCTACAGAAGTATAAACTGACGATCAAAAATAGAATTGTTGAAGAATGAAAATGTAAATTTTCGAAATTCTAGAAATTTTAGCCTTAAAATTTTGAAATTTCCGAATAAACTTATTTACTATTTTATAACTAGTTGTCAGATTACCAATTTACAAAATTCAGAATTATTATTCTGATAATTCCGAAAGCTCAAAGAAATCTGAAACTAAATCAATACTGGAAACGTTAAAAGTTTTCGAATTTTGTGCACATTCAAATGGTATAGAAATTCTTAAATATAAACACTGAATTTTTTAAAATTTTGATTTAAAATAAATGTTAAAATAAAACGTAATTTTTCAAAATTTCCAAAATTCTGAAAATCTTTACGTTAAAATTTTTGAATTTTATTGTATGTCTGTCCCTCAAATCTTTGAAAATTTAAATTTTCCAAATTACCAACTTATTGAGAATTAAAATTCTATTTATGAATTCGGAATTAAAATTCTAATAATTCCGAAAATTTAATAAAATCTCAAACTAAATCATTTCTGAAAACGTTAAAGGTTTTTGAATTTTGAGTATAATTTATAAAATTTTGTAAATGTTTACTTTAAAATTTTGTATTCTAAATTTATATGCTGTCTTATACTCAGTAGTCTCTCAATTATATCAACATTAATATTATCCAATTTTCCAATTTACAAAATTCAAAATCCCAATTCTGATACTTCTAATAGCTCAAGAAAAGCTATGTACTAATTTAAATCTGAAAAAGCTAAAATTTTCGAATTTTGGATATTTCCACGCGTAGTACAGGAATTCTGACATTAAACAAAATGAAGCATCCAGTGTTTATAGTCCTGTTTACGGTCTAGCATCATCATCAGCAGGAAAAACAAGGGGGAAGATCGATATGACCATACATTCCAGAATTAACAGAAATTATCAGTTGAATGTCACGGCTCATATTATTAATCAAATTACAAATTTGTTACCATCTAAACCAGTAAGTTTTAATACATCGAGAGTGCATTTGGACTTAGCAGATCCACAATTCTACAGACCAAGTAAAATCGATGTACTTCTCGGAGCCGACATATTTTTCGAAGTGCTAAATCCGGAAGAGCATGTGATGGATGGACTGCCAAAAATGCGATCCTCAAAGTTTGGCTGGTTAATTGCTGGGTCATGGCATAACTCATCTCCTCAACTAACCAATCTTCACGTCACAACTGATCCAAATAGCCAAATAACAAACAAAGATTTACATCGTGAGCTAACTAAGTTCTGGGAAGTGGAGGAAATTGCATTGCACAACAGTTTAAGCAACACAATCCATGAATGTGAAATATTTTACGAGAAAACTACTACCAGAGCGACAAATGGCCAATTCATAGTAAAACTTCCATTTAAAAAACCAACATGAGCACTAGGAAGTTCATATCAGGTAGCACATCACCGATTATTGGCAATGGAAAGAAGATTTTCGAGGGCACCGGAGTTTTATCAGCTATATACAAGTCATTCATCAACGAGTATACATTGACATGAAACATATGAGCTACGGACCAATAGAAGCCATACCAAAAGATGATAAAAAATGTTATTTACCTCATCATGCTGTTGTAAAATCCAGTAGTAGCACAAGCACGGGAGTGTCTCTTAATGACATTTTACAGATTGGGCCAAATATACAAAGCGACCTGACAACGATAATTCTGTGATTTCGAAGACATGCAATAGCAATGGTTGCAGTCATAGAAAAATTGTTTAAACAAATCCTGGTAGATTCTGATGATGCTAACTTCCAGCTAATACTGTGGCGTGAAAATTCGATAGAGCAAGCGAAAACGTACAAGCTAAATACGGTTACTTATGGAACAGCGTGTGCTGGTAAACCGAAAACGCTGAACAACTATATCCAAAAGCCAAGCATATTATTAACAATGATTTCTACATTGATGACTTGCTGATTGGATGTGATAATGTTAAAGAAGCAATAACCCTTAAAAACAGTTAAATAATTTATTAAAGGAAAGTGGATTCAACCTGAGAAAATGGAAATCCAATTCCCCAGAATTTCTAAAGTCATTTGCTCAGCAAGAAGTCCAAAACACTCCGAAACTAATAGAAGACGATTCAACCATCAAAACACTTGGTATCATATGGAACGCTGATCTTGACAATTTTTCTTGCAAGGTACAGACAAGTATGCAAGCAACAAGTTCCAAGAGGAAGATTTTATCTGCAGCAGCCAAACTGTACGATCCATTGGGCTGGCTGGCACCTACCATAATTCTTTTAAGCTGTGTTTGCAGAAGTTGTGGTTGCTAAAGTTAAACTGGGATGACAGCGTACCAACCAATATGCGAAATTTATGACAGGGAATTTACAATTCATTAGTAGAATTGGAAAAGATTCAAATTCCGCAACGACTGACAACCTTAACTGATTCTACACAACTTCAATTACACACATTTTGCGATGCGTCTGAAGCTGCTTACGGTAGTGTTATACCGGGTGTTTCTTTTAAATTGAGACGATCAAATATCTCGAAAAATAGCCACTCTACGGAAAAAATGTCCATAATCAAAATTTAATCATACCGCGGGGGAAATACATTAGTGCAAAAAAATAGTCGCCCACCCCCCGCATTGTAGGTGGGGCGGGGGTAACTTTTAAACTAAGATAGGAAGCCATATTTTTTATTGCAGATTCGGATTCTACTGCTAAAAATACGTAGGATTTGACTGAAACTTTTTTTTCGGTTCATGAGAGATGGCGCTGTAATTGACGATATTCAATTTTTATCACGGATTAAATATCTCGGAAAATAAGCACTCTACGAAAAAAATGGTAAAGATCAAAATTTAATTATTCCGCGGGGGAAATATAGTAGTGTTAAAATTAGAACCCCTCCCCCCTCCTTGTAGGTGGGGCGAGGGGTAACTTTGAAACTAAGATAGGAACCTCTATTTTTTATTGCAGATTCGGGTTCTACGACTAAAAATACGTAGGATTTGGCTCAAACATTTTTTCCCATTCATGATAGATGGCGCTGTAATTGACGGTATTCAATTTTTTTTTAGTTCTCCTACTGAGAACCTACGCAAACGATTCTGCAATACATCTGCAATAAAAATACCATGGTTTCGTTGTAAATTCACGAAGTTAGTCTTAAACAATTTGTATTTCTTAAATTTTCAATTACTGAAAAATTTACGAATTTACAACGAAACCATGGTATTTTTATTGCAGACGTATTGCAGAATCGTTTGCGTAGGTTCTCAGTAGGAGAACTAAAAAAAAATTGAATACCGTCAATTACAGCGCCATCTATCATGAATGGGAAAAAATGTTTGAGCCAAATCCTACGTATTTTTAGTCGTAGAACCCGAATCTGCAATAAAAAATAGAGGTTCCTATCTTAGTTTCAAAGTTACCCCTCGCCCCACCTACAAGGAGGGGGGAGGGGTTCTAATTTTAACACTACTATATTTCCCCCGCGGAATAATTAAATTTTGATCTTTACCATTTTTTTCGTAGAGTGCTTATTTTCCGAGATATTTAATCCGTGATAAAAATTGAATATCGTCAATTACAGCGCCATCTCTCATGAACCGAAAAAAAAGTTTCAGTCAAATCCTACGTATTTTTAGCAGTAGAATCCGAATCTGCAATAAAAAATATGGCTTCCTATCTTAGTTTAAAAGTTACCCCCGCCCCACCTACAATGCGGGGGGCGGGCGACTATTTTTTTGCACTAATGTATTTCCCCCGCGGTATGATTAAATTTTGATTATGGACATTTTTTCCGTAGAGTGGCTATTTTTCGAGATATTTGATCGTCTCAATTTAAAAGAAACACCCGGTATATCTTCGAGCTATCAATGAACTTGGCGAAATTACCGTAAATATCGTAACGGTAAAGAATAAGCTACGATTGGAGCTGTGTGCAGCTGTCCTGTTCGCGAAACTAATCAAATATTGTATTGAATCTCTCTCTTACAGCAATATCCAAGTATTCGCATGGACAGCTTCAATGATCGTACTCCATTGGCTATCTGACGTTCCTCGACGATGGAAAAGTTGTGTTGACAATCGCACGACAGCAATTCCGGAACTCGTTCCTCGAAATAAGTGGCAGCACGTGGACTCAAAAGATAATCCTGCGGATGCGATAACCAGACGAACCAAACCTAGGCATTAACACAATTACAGCTTTGGTGGCAGGGGCCACACTGGTTGAAAGAACAAGAGCAAAAGTGGCCAAAATAAAAATCAACAACAACAGCCGAGGAAGGACCGGCTTTGGAAGAACGGTCAAAATACGTCAATGTTTTGACAGCGGCGACTACTGAAGAAGGTGTTGTTCTGCAGTATAAAATTCGAAAGGTGATGGTATATATTTTGCGATTTGGAAGACCAAAAACCTTGAAAGTATGTAGCAGTTATCAAAGGGGTTTGATGACACCGGGTGAACTAGACGACGCGGAAGTTGTAAATTTACGCAATGTACAACAAGCGGCATTCAAATCCGAAATAGCAATTATTACCGAAAGGTCACCACTGTCATCGAAAAATCAACTGTCATCGCTCAACCCATTTATGGATTCAAATGGACTACTTCGAGTAGGCGGGCGACTTCGGAAATCTTCATTACCCTATACAACTATGCACCCTGTGATTCTACCCAACAATCTCGTTAATTCCTTAACATTAATCGCTTTACGAAGCAAGTATTGGATGATAAGAGCAAGGTACATGATCAAACGCTGCATAAAGCTCTACACGATATGAACGCGTTACCGATTCCACAAAAATGAACAAAAGATGGCCGATTTACCAGCGGAATGACGTAATCAAAGTCGACCTTTTCTAAAAAACGGGACTGGATTATGCTTGCGAGCAAATGCAAAACCTCTTCGGCTGAGAAAGCATACGTGGCAGTCTTCGTATGTTAAGCGGTAAAGGCAGTACATTTGGAAATGGTGAGCAGCCTAGACACTGAGTCATTCATAGTAGCACTTAGGCGATTCATCGCAAGATGCGGTATTCCTCAACAGATTTGGTGTGATATAGGGTCCAATTTTGTTGGAGCTAACAGAGAATTTCGACAGCTAAAGCAGCAAATAATTGCATAATCGACCTATCCTTATTGGATCCTTATTAAATTAATAGTTTGCTTGTTTGGCATTAAATACATCACATCACTTAATGAATACTTTCTACACCAACAATTTCCAAGCGATAAGCCAATTTACAACTGAAAAAAAAATATTAACCAGACGCCATCGCACAGGACTATAAATATCCAGCTTTTCCAAAAATTTGATTGAATTCTAAATTTTTCAATAATCTTAGAAATAATAATTCTCAGAATAAATGAGAATAATTCTAAAAGTTTCAAGGAAACAATCTACGAGCAGACAACTTTTCTGTCAAATTGAGCTAGATTTTTTGCTGTGACTTCTAACCACTTGCCCCGCGAATTTCCGCTATTTTCAAGATACCTACCCATTTTCAAACTTTTTTAGTTGAATCATAACCAATATAGTTGTATCTTTAGACCTTCCATTCCTAGGGCAAATAAATAGGTTCAAACTACACAAGACCATAAAATAAATAAGTGGAGGGTTCCTTAAATCAGACCAATTGGATTATACGTGTTTTGGGTGGCCGAAACCAAATGCGAAACCTGTTTTGCTCATCATGTAAGCGTTTTTTCTAATCCCAAAAAATAGCATTAAACTATAAAACTCAAAAATATGAAACCTTAGACTTCATAAGCCTATAACTCCATAGCTCAATAACCTTGAAATCGATAACCTTTTATGGTTAAGGTCATTACCACAAAATCTATAAACTCAAAACTACAAATCAAGAATGCAGAAAAAATCAAAAAAAACTTACACGCAAAACACAAACCTCAATTTCAGAGAGTTTAAGCTTTATAATTCCATACGTCCATCGCTTCATAACCTCAAAACCAATCTCAGAAAGGTACAATCAAAACTTATGCTCGAGACTTAATTCTTTTTGCAGACAATTTGAACCAGATATTTAATATTATTTCTCATAAACTTTGGGTCTCCAGAACTACATATAATTTGAATACTCAATATGGTCAAAATTTCCTGCATTGCAATAAATCACATTTTGCGATATCCAGGAACAACGACGTGGACATAGCAGGCTTCTGTTTCTTTCTCGATTCTCATGCTTTACGACTTTGTTAGTGCCATTTCATGTGTTTTTAGTGTTAGAGTGATAACGCGTTCGTTTATGTTGTAAATGACCTTCGTATTGCTTTTATTTTGTATTGGTTTGATGTGTCCCTCTTCAAAGACCAACAGTAACCTGCCAACATATGGCTACCCCAAACACCCTGGTATCTGTTTTCAATATCATTTAAATCCTTTAGAAATCTTTCACCATGCTCTTCACTAATGTAATAGGATTATGGGGTTTTGGGTTTATAGGGTTATGAGCTTCTGGATTACTGGGGTTATTTGAAAATATTGCAAATACTCAATAATCCAATTTATTTAAAAAGGGAAAAAATAATTCCAAATTGCGTAACAAGCAAAAAAAAAAACAGAGTAACTTAAAGCTTTACTGTATCATGTCATGCACAGTGGCATGTTGGCTAACTTCAAACAAATTTATATATCTTTCCACTCTGTACAACTCATTGTAATATTACATCTTGTTAACTTGTTAAACTTCAAACAAAATAATTTTCCTTTTGCAAAAAGCTTCCCGTTTTGATGTTATCAATATAAAATGGAATATAAAACAAAATGTAGAGCATTTTAAAGTTTATTGTATATACATAGTTCGCAATCAAGATTCTTTAAAAGGATAAATCGAGAAGATTTCTTTTTGTATGTAAATGGTAAACGGGCAAAAATTTTAAAAATTTCTAATTTCGCCATAAAATTGTATGATAATAATTGATTAAATTTCTAAGAATTTCTTTATGTTTAGAAACAAAACGTTTTTTATTTTTGTCAACCTAAAGTTTATTATATACCCTTTCAGTCGACCAATCGATTATGCTTACAAAATATGAACAGTACAAAACGATGAAAGATAAAATATTACTTATAGTTTGCTAGGTACATCATAATACATATACCAGACATAAAGTTATGATAAAACTAGCATAAAGTGTAGCTAAATAAATTTAATTAATGAAAAGTTTAAATTGGAATAACATTCAAAAATAAATTGTTCTTCTCATTGCAATTTAAACATCATCAACATTTTATTAAACTCAAGTAAGTAAAACGGAAAACTTTTGTACAGTCTGTTCATAAATTGGCAATATGAGCTTTTAAAGGAAAACCATGTTATAGTTCTATCGAAATATATATTAAGTACTCCAATACAAGGAAGCTTTTAGTTTTTGATGTTAACAAAAGTTTAAAATAAAATTCGACTAATTATTGTGTTGTTTAACGTTTAATTTAGTCATTGAAATATTTGAAATAATTATGTAAATGTACAAAACTAACTCTATAGTACGGTGTCTGTTTTGAAAGTTTTAAATTTGTATTACTTTTAACAAAGCAAATTATTCCTTGATGTAAAACTAAATCATCTGGTGTTTTATCCCGGTTGCTGCTTCTATATTACGTTTTTATTTGTTACCCTAAGTAGAGCCCAATAAGATTAGGGAGAGAAGGGTCCACAGTTCAACTAGGTAGAGGGTGCTATTATAGGTTGCTATCGAGCGGGCGTTGAAGGTGTAGGTAGGTTCCTGGAAGAAGTGTCACCCATCATTTGTTTTATTGTAACAGCTGCCTGAATTTAAATCGACCATGCTGTTAACCCTTTGTCGAACAGTTTATCGCCTCAATATTATCTTGTCTTTAGTTATTGGCACATCATTTTTTCATATTGTTTAATAGCCTTCCTCGCTCATTTGCTGCAAGAGTGACATAACTCAAAATGGAAATTTTTGAGTTATGTTTGGGTTATGGCCACACACAAGCGTTGTTAGAGGTACTACAACGCTGTGTTTCTAACAACTTATCGCCCATTAAATCTCTACATTATACCGCTAAGTCATTTTAAAATTATTGTCGAAAAGATTACAATTCAACAGTTTTAAAAGTGTTTCTTCAAAAATAGTAATTTTTGAGTTGGGTCAATCTTGCAGCAAATGAGCGTTATCATTATTGGCACGCGGCATAAACAGTTTTAACATAGCTCAAGATGTTCGTAATTCCTTGACCCCGGATATCTAAGTTACTTTTTGATTACATTGAATTTGTTGATAGATTCACATCGCATAGAACCGGCATATGACGTATGCCGACCAATCAGGTTGAGAATATCAGGCAAATACTTTCTTGATGTCAATTTATTCATTTCACTGATACTGGCGATACTATAGTTAGGCCCTAGATTTTGTTGTTTAGAAGACAACCGGACTAATATATGTTAACTTACATGTATTAAAGCATGCATTTGACTCAGACCTGTATATCATGGTTGGTACTAAATCCCCCTGGATTGGTACTAAATGGTCGCATATAAATAGAAACCTAAAGGCAATCTAATGAGTATACAGATCAATATCAACCCTAGTGAGGACAATAAAATTAACTGGCTTTTGAGGATTTCGATAAATTTGCTAATGACCTTACTGGAGTAATAACTCACGCCTATACGGTTCAAATTATCCCCTTGTGTATTCCATTGGAGACATGAAAGTTTTTTCGACCACACCAAAAAAATGAAAAATGCATTAACAAAGCCAGGAAGACGAACAACTGGGCAACTCAACAAGTTTTCTGACACAATACAACGATGCTCTAAGGAAAAAGCTAAAGAACACAGGAATCCAATGGGATTTGTCAAGAAACTAAATAGCGATCCGAATATCTCGAATGTCTAGTGAACATACATTTACTTAAATGTCAGCCTTATTCTATTGATTACTGCCAACTTAAGTGATACATATTTTTCAGTTTCCTGTGAGTTAGGACAAGCACAGCAAAAGGACATACAAAGAAACTCTTTGGTCTAAATTGGATTTGATCGTTGTTGTATCTGTTGCAATACATTTTTCATACTAGATGCCAGCGTGTTCTTTGTGAGTAAATATTTTTATTAATTTAAGCAGCTGCATTCATTGGCCCGTCTATTAAAAAATGTGCAGGTATTACAAACTCAAAACTTTCTATACCGTCGAAAGTTTAAACATGCTACTATTTGAGCTGTCATTGTTGCTGCTTCTTTAAATATTAATGCGGTCTCCCCTATGCCAATCTTTATATAACTTCCAGCAACATGTGGTTCAGAATTAGGTGTAAATTAGCCCTGTCGTGTCATTTTCAGGATTATAAAATTTCCGTTTAACGTTGCTGCTCAAGAACGTTAGTAAAGATTTCAGCTTAATTGGATACGATGTACAAGCACATGGAAAGCAGATCAATTGAGGTTTCAATAGTTTGCGCAAGTATATACATACATACGTTCATAAATTCAGGTAATACTTTTCCATATTTTTATTTCATATTTTCTGAACCGCGTAAATTTCCCGTTTTATAAATTTAACCCATAAACCAAAACTCGTTTGAATTAAATATGCCTGTCGACGATAGGATAGACTTAGTCGGTGCTCTTGTTGAACGCAAGAATGATATCAAAGGCCAGTTCACAAAATTAGCAAATTTTATTAATTCCAAAGGTGAAGATTGCATTTTGCACTATATGCTCGTATACCACTATGTGCTAATTATGTCGAAGCTTTAAAACGCCTCATAAGAAAGTATGATAAGAAGAAGGTTATTGTTGAAACATACATACGAGATTTTTTATCGCAACCAAAAGTTAATGCAATCCCATCTGATCTAATTTATTGAAAATTTTCGATAATACAGATGAGACTATCCGTGGGTTAAAATCACTTGGTCCAAGCGCTATCGAGCGCGATTCTTGGATTATTTATTTAGCCATGGAGAAACTAGACGATGAGTCTCGTCAACTTTGGAAATATGAAACTTCCGAAACGGATTTTCATACCATAGATGCATTTTTGGCGTATTTATCTAAACGAATAGATGCATTAGGGGATTCGAGTTCCAAACCTAGACATAATTCTTCCAGGTTACTTTTCAGTAAGCAATTCATTTCATATCACTACTCAGCCGCGTTGTCCGGTAAGTCCTAATGAATTCCACAAATTATTTAGTTGCAACAAATTCCGTAACATGAATGTCGAGTCCCGTCGAGATTTAATTAAGAATTTAAATCGTTGCTACAACTGCTTATCCGATGAACATGCAGTAACACAATGTAAAAACTTCAAAAGCTGTCAAAAATGCCATAAAAGGCATAACACATCATTGCATTTCCCGCAAGGCGCTAAATTTTATGAATCCAATAAAGACAAATGTAAGATGCCTGGACCTACCTCACCAGCGGCAGAACAAGGAAAAACAATGATCGCCAATTACATTGAACCATCTCGCAGTACTGTATCCATCCTTCAACAATTGAGCTCGAAATTCAAGACAATTTTGGTAAGTGTATTCAGTTTCGAGCGCTACTCGACTCCGGTTCGACTCATTCATTTGTTTCAGAAAGATGTATTAATTATTTAGGAATCCAAAGATCCAAGGCTAATATATCGATTGACACATTAAACCATTCACAGGCTGTAGTGCCCAAAGGCATGTCTAGTTTAAGAATCAGATCACGTGTAGATCACGAATACGTGATAAATCATTACCACACGTACACAAGTATACATACAAATTAATATTATAATTTTTGTTGCATTTGTACTTTCCAACCATCAAGTCATAAAGTGTTGTAAATAAAAAATATTAAAATTTGATACAACACAACAATTTGTTGGTGGATATAATAATCATGAATTTTTCTACGAAGGATTTTTATGCAACATTTTTTTGTTTGTATACAATTAAAGCTAATCATAACACATTTTCTCTTAAATATTTTGTGCATACGTAAACAAATTAAATTTAATAAACAGCTGGGCGAGCTACTTAATTACGTACCAATCCTACACAAATATTTATGCGGAACTTGTCTAGTCTATCTGTAAGATAAAAAAAAATTATTTTTAAACATTTTAAAGGTTAAGTTTGTTTTTATATTTTATACTGCCCACTTGTCTAGGATGTTATATGAATCGAGATGAATTGTTGTTGATAAGGGAATTGAATCGAACAGTAAAAAAATTGTGTAGGTAACGAGTTTACGTATTATTGGAATTTGTTATTTTCAATATCTACAAATAGCAGAAAAAATATTTCCTCAAAGTCATCCTTTTGCGAAACGAGATAATTTTCCATATTATACAAACTAAGGAATTTACCTGTTTTGAATTTTTTGTTCATGTCCCACTTTGCTGCATATTATATTTACATAGGATGGACAAAAACATCATTTTGTATAGTATATAGGAAAGATTCTTGGCTCTTTTCTATTCTTCGTTTTTTTTTTGTAAAATTTACATATTCCTATAAAAGAATTTTTTTTTATCTTTAATATTACACAACGATATCCATATCAAAGATATATCAGGTTTATATCCACATGCCTTTTTCTCGAAGATATTCTCATGTAACATGTATATAGCTATATATTTATAGAAGAATGCCTTTAAGGTTTCAAAATATTCCCGAAAATATTTTTGTATTTTTACAGATTTCGCAATAAAGTTTATAAATAAAAATATCAGCACCACTTTTGGTTTACCATTTCTCGGGACTTTTTATTTATTTTTGGTTAAAGCTGGTGCTTTATTTAAAATAATGTTATTGAAATAAAGAAATATGGTCGATAAATACGAGCGGATAAGATTTGAATGCTATCTGTATGATTTATTTAATAATAATTTCATTATCGCTGTGCTAAATGTCATCTGGTGGTAAAACATTTTGTTATCAACTCGTCGAGTCGTACAATATTATGATAAGAAATGCCAATAAAATTACAGCATAAGCAACAGGGCCTGTTATTCTTGTAACAAAAGCAGGTATCCATTTTGTATCCGACGAGTAGTTTCGTGCCCAAACTGTGGAACCCTCAGACAGTTTTCGCAGCTGGTCGACCAGTGGCTTGGTCTTGTGAACGCGAATGTTGTCAGGGTGAAAATGATCGAAGAAAGTTCGAATGCGACGATTAAATAAGAGTTCGGCATTCTCCCGAACGTTGGTCACGTTTGAAGAACGTGTACAACGCCGCAATTTCCGATGGGCGAGGGGAAAATTGATTTGATAATATTTCCATAATTTCTTCTTTCATTTGAGTTTTCCATAAATTAAAATGCTTAATAATGTAAAATGCACACTCAGCTTTCACTACAGGTTTTGCTTTATTTTAATAATTGGGCGATACATTTCAAAGTGGTACGAACTCGAAAGATTCATCACTCCATCAAGACTTTGAAAATTTTCACTTATTATGGAATGTAAATCAGTATATACAAAATGAAACTCATATTCTCAGAAACTATTAAAATAAAATGTTGCTAAAATAAATAAGAATTCCATCATCACTCAAATGATTACAAATTTTCCATAATTTCGTGACAAAAATGAAATGCGAAACGGATTGCATGAACAAATACTAAAGGAAAACCTTGTTACTGCTTATTCATATTGCAAGAAAATAAAGCGACAAGACGATGTAACTGAAGAAAAAAATTAAATTGAATTTCTTATAATTTACTACCAATATAATAATAGTTACATCGACGACATAGACAAACAATAAAAAAAACAAAGTTGATGTTCAGCACAAAACATAAAACGAAACGAAAAGCTCCTACGTATAACTGAAAACTTATAAATAAAAAAAGTTTTCATGTATTTAAGTGAAAAGTTTTTGTCTTGTCGTTACGAAAAAGACGGTTTATACAACGGCGTATAGAACACACAATGAAAGTACGGAAGTATACTATATACATACATTATTGTTTTGCAAGCTCTGAAAAAACTGAACATAAAAAAATTTGCCAACGACAACGAAGCTGGTACGGAGATAAAGATTTATTGTCATCTTATACAGTATTACAAGTTGAGTTCAAAGATTATCGTAAGTGTTCTTGAAAAATTGAAAAATATTTTTTTTTTCTTCAAAGCTTTTTGTTGGAATGAATTTTTTATGTTTTTTGGGATGCTATGCACGCGCTTTTGCTCTTGTATAATATTTACGTATATGATAAAATATTTTGGCTTATTAATGTTTAATTACTGATTCCTCGAAAATACATAAGTAGAAACAGAACAATTTTATGAAATCACAATTTTTGGGAAAAATATAATATGTACATACGCTACTGGTTATAAGTTTGAGATTATCTGATCTTTATACGAAAAATCTTTATGTGGTGCATCTGGGGCATTTGCCTGTCGAACTGCTCGGTAAAGCTAATTTTTACAAATTTTGCAATGTGCGCTATTTACCTGTTGCAAAGAGAATCGTTCACCGATAATCGTAATTCGCGGTGAAATGGTGTTATTCGTGAGAAATGGTTTATATAGCCTTCTTTCTTAAATATCCACTAGATGCAGAAAACTTCGCCTGTCCCAATATAGAAGAAAGCTATAGGTACCCAGAAAATCACCAAGTCACTTCTTTGATTCACTAAAGGCATCATGAATTGTGGCAGCCTCTTTGCTTCGGCACTCTTTCGTACTTCAATTGTTTTTTTTCTCCAATAATCAAACAGCTATAGACTCACGAATACAAAAAAACATTTACTCAGTATCAGATTCTCCATTCTTAATGGGCTCAATTCAAAATTCTAAAGAGACATTTTCTACGATATGCAAAAGACATCTTTTAATATTGTCGTATTCTCGCGCAAATTTTTGGTGTCGTAAATCTTCTGTTGCATTTGCTACAGTAAAAGTAACACGAATATCCTTCTCCTTGTTGGTTTTCCTTGAGTACCTAATTTCTATATTTCATCATATCTGCAGTCATTGGATGGAACGATACATTCTAAATTTAGTATTGTTATGTTCTTTCGAGATTTACTTCGGTCTAAAAAGAGTAAGTATTGAAATCCTGTCAAAAAAATAAAAATGACCGTCCGTTTGCCTGGATGTATGTATGACCGGATGTCTGTACTAATGGTACCTCGAGAACGGTTTGTTCGATTTGGTAGTTTTTTTTTGCCAATCCATTTCTATGGTCAAGGAGAATATTTGAAAAGCTTTGGGAACCTGTACATCAAGAGGGTCGGGTATCTGCCGTATGAATTTACCCAAAACACCTGGGTATACATATGTACTAATTTTTTATATGCTGTCCTATTCACAATTGTTTGTTCGAGCTAAATTTTCAGTGCAACGTAACACGAAACCTCTTCAACATGAAACAAATTATAATTTAATGGAAAATTTTATTTTTAATTTCATTAAACTAAATATTAAGCTTTTCAATTCAATATTTTTTTTTTTTTAATTTTCTATTCTGCGAAACATTAAGGTTGATTTATATATGCCACGTGCGACGTGTGACGGGAGCTTCTAGCCAATCAGAGACGAATATTTTGACATTCGTCACACGGCACACGCCACACGTCGACAGATGGTTTAATTTTATCTTTTCCGTCACTGTAGCACAAACACATACAAATTTTTTGTATGTATAAAACTAAGTAGAAGGCTTTGATGAACCTTTTTTAAAAAACAAAAATTAAAATATAAAAAATTCTATAAGGTGTGCGTGGCGGAGCTCGGCGCAAATGTAAATTGTTGTCAGAAAAGCGTCACGTTTATTTCCACTTGTCACACGTCGCATATGTAAATCAACCTTTACAACTAACAATACTTAATTCACAATTGTTTATGCGATGATATCTTGATTCACAATTGTTTATGCGCAAGAAAATACACGAATTTTCATGATTTTTGAAACGGTAAAATTTAAATATTGTTTAGTTATTGCCTAAAACTTAAACAAGCTGGTCTTCAGTTATTCGCGAAGAAACCAGAATCTAACGTGGAAGTTAGAGCAGCTATGGTAGCTGATTACAAAAATGGAATTTCGGCCAGTGAATTATCAAAAAAATATAATTGTCACAAAAATAAAATTTTATACCAAATTAGAAAACAAAATATTCATGGTACAGTAAGTAATGTAATTGGAAGAGGTAGTAAACGAAAGACAAGTGTTAAGGAAGATGTACTGATTGCTAGAGCTGTGAAAGTTATCTGCAACTCAACGAAATATATAATACACAATAAATTCTTCAAGGCAAAATAAAATTAGCCAATCGACTATTTGCCGTAGGTTCACCTCATGATCATATCAACAAGCCACGGGTGAGTCTATATTTTCATTAGATGAACTTGGGAAAGGAAGTTTTATTACTCAGTTCCGTCAGAGCAATGACAACGTACTGTGATAACTCCAACACGTCATTCTGTCATTCTAAAAAGAGATTTCTTACCAGAAGATCATGACTATTGGCTCTTGCGTGAAATAGGCCAAAGGATTCAAGCTAGAAACGAAACGCTTAATAATTTTAAAACAAAAAAAAATTTAAAAAAATGTGTGCGTTTAATATTTATTTAGCCCGGATGCAAATTTATTTTAAGCAGTTACATAAAACGGTTATTCGGAATCTTTTACCATTTTATTTAGAAAAATTGCCAATATCGGAAATAAATTCTATCGAGAAACTGAAATCACATTGTGAAATGATAGAGGATTTAAGATATAACTTAAATCGAAGAGCTTTATTGTCCAAACAAATTTTACAACCTCCAGTAAGTAGATTTTCTCGATAACCTAGGGATAATGCGCTTAATACAAAGCCATTATATGAAGTATCGAGAGAACCGTCTGAAATTGTAAATTCGTCTGATAGTGGTTCAGAAAATATTAAATTCATTGAATTGTTTGAAAATAGGACACAGGTTTTATAATTGCGTAAAACCTAAATCAAAATTATTTTGTTATAGGTGTGGAAAGTTAGGTAATTTCGCTGAAGTTAAAACTCAAACAGTACCTAAAATAGTAAAAAGTCCTCCTAGTTTCTGTTATTTTGAGAATGTTCTAAACACAGTTATTTATTATTCTTCTGATGGAAGACCAACGATAGAAGTTAAGATTTTGGATGCATCTATTGATGGCCTTCTGGATTCTGGTGTTAGTTGCACTATTTTTGGCATAAATTCTGCTAAACCTTTCAATATTCCCTATTGATTTGCCTATTTCAACAGCTGATGGAACCACAAATAAAATTAAAGGATATGTAAATGTATCCTTTACATATACTAAGAAAACTTTTGTGGTACCAACGCTTATTGTGCCTTCCATTACCTCCACCCTCATTCTAGGAATGGATTTTTGAAAGTTTTAAATATAAGACCTGTTGTTGAAAACCTATCGGTAGAATCATCTAAATGTATCGGATGTTAAAATTTCGGAGATTGTGGAATTGCAGGAAACTTTGTCAAAATTTCAGTTGTGAAATTAGGGTAAAATTGGTCGGACGAATGTTTTGACTCATAGAATAAAATTGGTGTCATAGAAAATTCTAGTAGTCCTTGGAGTAATGCGTTGGTATGTGTTAAAACACAGAGTGGAAGAAATTCATTTGGACTGAATCTGCTAATATTGCATTTCTAAAATTGCAGTCACTCCTTATATCACCACCTATTCTATCTAATCCATTATTTTCAGAACAATTTGTGATTTAAACGGCTGCCTCCGATGATAGAGTGGGTGCCGTATTAAGTCAAGGTGAAGGTGATAATGAAAGATTGGTATTGTTTTTCAGTCAAAAGCTCACTACCCAACAACGGAAATACCACACGACAGAGAAAGAGTGTTTTGCAGTGATATTGGCTATTGAAAGATTTCGTCCCTATATCGATGGCAGTTATTTTGTGGTCATTTTAGATCATGCGTCACTCCTATGGCTTAATAATTTGAATGACCCTAGTGGTAGACTTGGTCGTTGGGCGTTGCGGTTGCAACAATATAAATTCTGAGGATATTAAAACAGCTGCCGTGAAATTCAGCCAAGACACGATATTGGAAGAGATCGAAACTAATATTAAATTATTCCAGGATGAATGGCAGGAGTACCGTGAGCTGGAAAAGCTTATTGATGAGTCGAATAAATATGAAGCGCAACAAAACTCTTTAGAAGCGTTATTTTTTAAGCTTAAGCAAGTGTTGGTGCGAGCGAGAAAGGAACGGGGAGCTGAAACATTTAAACATTTTCATAATGCTCCTATGGATGAGCTAATGGCCAATCAAAAATCGTTTCTGCAAGAAGTTTCGGTTTTAAATAAAAGAGAAAGTGAAGTTAGGCTTCCTAGAATTAACATTCCTACCTTTTCTGGAAAGTATTCTGAATTTCCCTCTTTTAAAGATCTTTTTGAAGCCTCAATCGACAGTAATGCCAAAATATTGACGGTACATAAATTTCAATACCTAAAAGGTCTTTTAACGGGTGAAGCTGCCGCATTAGTTCGGCATATTGCCGTAACTGATGCAAATTACATTGAGGCATGGGATAAAATAAAGCAGAGGTATGACAAAAAGAGGCTTGTGATTTCTACGCTGATCCAGCAATTTGTAGATCAACCAGCAATCTCCAAATTATCAGCGAAAGCCCATCATCAGATGTCTGATTTATCCGTTGAAGTTTTAAGAGGATTAAAGGTATTAAGTGCCGAAGCAGAGAGAAGAGATCCATGGCTTTCAGCTCCAATAGAACTCATGTGCGTCAATTGCTTCTAAAGACCACTATCTTAGCAAATGTGACCAGTTCCTTTCGTTAAGCATACATGAGAGGAGGGGTTTTGTGTCAGATAAAAAGTTATGTTTTAACTGTCTATCTCCAACCCACCAGGCAGTTATATGCAGATACAAAATTTAGATGCGGTAAATGAAATAGGAAGCACCACTTGACTTTACACCCAGAAGATGTGCAGCCAACAGAAGCAAATGAAACTTTAAACGGCAACGCAATAAACATTTCTGAGGTGAATGTTATCAATAAGGTCCAAAATCACAACGCTATTTTACCGCGTTTCAATCATTACTTCCAACGGCGATGGTTCAAGTTGCGGATTCGATTCGGGAATTTGTTAAAATGTCGAGGTATTGCTCGATTCCGGATCACAGGCAAGGCATCATTTATAACAGAGGCATGCATGCAGCGATTGAAACTCCCTAGATCAAAGGCAAACATTTTAATATCTGGATTAACATCAGGAAAAATAGCTACCAGAGGAGCAGCTTCAGTTAATGTACATTCACTGCACAATTCAGAAGATGAAATTATAATAGATGCCCTGATAATCAATCAACTGCCCACTAAGCTACCTAGTTTTGATTTCAAGTTGCAAGATTGCAGTTTTTTTAATAATTTGAAACTAGCTGATCCTGATTATAACAAAGTTGGCCAGTTGATATTTTAATCGAGCCGAGAGATTCTTTCATGTTATCAGGAATGGGCGAGTCACTAATCTGAATGGCGCTTTAATTACTCAAAATACAATTTTTGGTTGGGTTGTTTCTGGGATAACAGACAGTAGCAACATCGAGAGAAGCGAGATAGTTCATACCAATGTTTGCACCTTTAGTCTTCATTGGATGTCGACATTGATACCACCCTGAAACGGTTTTTCGAGCAAGAAGAAATTCCAAGTCCCAAGATGTTGAGCCCAGAGGAAGCTGAGTGTGAGGAACATTACAAGTTAACACACAAGCAAACTAAAGAAGGAAGATATATGGTGGAGATTCCGTTAAAAAAACAGCAGGTCTGCTTGGTAATTCAGTGACGCAGCCAAACGGAGATTTCTAGCATTGGAAAGGAAGTTGCAAGCAAATCCTTCGATCAGAGAAGAATACACCAAAGTCGTAAACGAATATTTAGATTTTTGGATATTTACAGCCGATTTAAACTGGCGAAAGCTTTGAAGATTCCAAATGTTTTTATTTACCGCATCATTGTGTATTCAAGGCCTCCAGCGAGACCACGAAGTTAAGAGTGGTGTTCGACGGATCTGCGAAATCGTCGACTGGAGTTTCTCTCAATGAAACCATGGTGGTGGGGCCAACAATTCAGCCCACACTATGGTCCATTTTAATGAGATTTAGATATCACAAGGTAGCATTGATCGGCGACATTGAGAAAATGTACAACCAAGTTGCAGTTGCTGAGCCAGATACGGATTTTCAACGCATGCTTTGGAGAAGTTAACCATCAAACGACTCAAGCATTACAAGCTTAGCAAGGTATACTTTCGGTCTAGCTAGTTTATCATTTTTAGCGCATACGGACCTTACAGCAAGTAGGTTACGATAACCAGCAAGACCATCCAACATCGTTTCGCATATACTGGAAGATTTTTACGTTGATGATTTCATCTCAGGGACAGAATACGAAGGGGAAGCTCAACATCTGCAAAAGGAGATTATTCATAATATTGCGAACAGGAGGATTTCATATAAGAAAGTGGAAGTCAAATCTATCTAACATTATGGCGATTGAAGATATAGATCCGATTTCAAGATTCAGAGCCCTATCGAAGCAAAAATATTAGGACTTCAATGGACGCCACTGAGGACGCTTTTTCATTT